>WOGM01001009.1:0-10753 GCA_015342125.1 Leptinotarsa haldemani | reverse complement strand
TTGTCTTATTTTGGAAATTTTCGGCAACCACCCTAGTACCTCATTGCGACCCCCCAGGGGGTAGCGACCCACACTTTGGGAAACACTGTGCTACTTGCGATGTTTCGTGTAACATATGTTTGAGAAAAGCTAAGAGATTTTCAGTATTACAATTTTTTCCTAATGTTTTTAAGTGAACGGGTAGTATTGAAATTGAGTCTATCAATATGATATAGGACGCATTCGGTTAACAAATGTTCAACACTTAAAATAGAATAACACACTGTACATTTAGGTTGCTGTTCGCCCGTCAGAAGATGGCAGAAGATGAGAAGCGTGTGTATGACCCAGTCGATTACTGGTTTTTGCCTGTTATCAGGTGTGTTCTTCCGTGGTAGAACCGATGCCTTGATTGCTGGATAATTTTGAGGATGATTCATACCATTGGGATTGCCAACAGTTGAAGAGAATATGTTTGTAAAAGGGTTTCAGATCTCAGTATGCAACTTGAAGTTATGTTGCTGTAATCGGATTGGTAATAACTTCCTTTTCTAGTTTGTCCACCATCTCATTACCTGCTCTTTCTATATGCGATGGAATCCACATAAAATGAACTTGTGATTCTTCATTTTCTTGCAGAGTGTCTATAGCTCTTCTCATGGGAATATGATGGGGTGGTTGGTGTACAGTTCTTCAATTGCCTCAAGTGCATTCAGCGACTCTGGATTTGAGTTGACGAAGCTGCGTATTTAAGAGTCAGGAGTTGTCTCCGAGAAGATAATGATGGTTCAGCTGCTTCACAACGGATGCTGTTTGCCGGGCTAGTGCAGAAGGCTCAAATTGCAATTCTGATGTCATTATTTTGAATAGTATCTAGTTGTTTTAGAACCGTCTTCTTTGCCGAGTTATATATGATGGCCTTGTAGTCTAGTTTGGATCTTATCCATTGTAACTAGTTATGTATGCCTAAATATCGAAACGACTGTACGATTGTTGGAAACATCTGTCGATTGATTAAGGAATATAGGCTTTCATGGCTGGCGTCAATACTTCAGTTGGTTTTTGGGTTTTGCCATGATCTTCTTCGATTGCAATCTCCAAACGTCCCAACTGCAACTGAGGCAGTCATCTTCAGTGTTTCGGTATTCTTCTTTATGTATCAACTGAAACTGAAGCTGCCATGTCACTTATAGTAGTGATTTTTGGCACACTGTCTGTAATGGTTCCGTTTTGGTGTCTTTCAATGCTGTGTGCTGGATCTTCAGTAGAAACGTTCTCTTTTCCTTTATATTGAAGTTCTCTTGGTGTATTTCTATGGCTTCTGAATACATTCTTGTTGAATAACTTTGAATCATTATTCAATCACTTTAAAGGACATGGTAGAAATGAGAGCTCCAGTTACACTTGATACGTCAAGAAGAGTACTTCAACCACGCTACTGAAGATGACTGCCACAGTTACAGTTGAAACCTTTGACAAAATCGGGAAATCAACCAAAACATTCGTATTTAGAGAAGATCTCTAGTTATGCATACTTTTGCATTTCTTGTAGGTACATTCATTGATTCAATGTATTCTGTCGAATCCAGTGAAAGAGGATGGAAAAAATGGAAGTAATAAAATTATTCTTCAATAAAAATTTAGCGAGGACATTATTCTGACTAATTTCTCCTGCAATCATTGAATTGAAAATACTGTTTCACGTTACCAATATGGCTCATCAATGTGGCTATAACAAAAAAATAACTCTTTTCAAGTCAAGTCAGCAACTAATATTCAATTTTGGGTTAATACATAGTTAGTGTGTGATGGGGTTTTGAGGGGAGCCCTGCTATAGGCTTAGGCCTCTTCAGGGTTGGAGTTAGTGTGAGAGTTCTTGTTGGTTATCTCGTGTTTAATTTGATTTTTCCGTTGTTCCGTTGTGGTAGTCCGGGTCCGTTGCGGTAGTCGGTTTTTCTATAGGCTCAGGTGGTTAGGCCGGAAGTGGATTTTGTAAGATCTCAGTTCCTCTCAGGATGTAGCTGTCCTCTATTTGATTCCCAGTAGGTTTTCCTTCAGGATCTCTTGGATCTGCTCCAACGGGTCTTCCATTGCTCCCAGGAGTCTGACTGGAGGAAACGGGAGCATTTTTCTAGGTATCCTTCGTGGCCTCCACGGGGCGTCCATGGTGTGGTCAGCGTGTTGATGGCAGCGGTATTGTTACTGTTTATCGTTCTGGCAGCATATCGTCCTTGGAGTTCCTGAAATCCTAGGTTATTTGGGGTATTATTCACTAAGTTGTATAAGTTTTAAGATGAATAGCGGTATGGAAGGCTGTGAATGTTACGGGGGATTTTTCTCTCTGTTGTTAGGTTGGAAATTTGTCTCACTTTTGTATACACTTTCACAGGAAGTGTTCAAGTGACTTGGCACATTTGATTCCACCAAGAGCGATACATATCAGATTTGTCGGTTGTTTTCAGAGATATATCGAATTGATCATATAATACAGTGTCTTCTTTTGCAAATGATGTAGCAATTATTTACTTTGATCTGATACAGAACTATTTAGAGATATAGCCTAGCTATAATAGCCTAGTCTAGCTATGATAGCCTAGCCTAGCTAGGCCTAGCATGCAAATTATAGACATACTCGAAACCGGATTGCTAATGATTGCAAATATAGACAGTCTGAAATAGATTCAACTTTGCTGTGAAGTATCAAGTCTTCAGAAAAAATAATTTTGAAACATTCATGGTTCGACAAAGATCCTTCATGAACATTATGACGAACAAGGGGTCTAAGTAAGAACCCTGTAGCACACCTGAGCTAACAAAATAACTACGAGATTTGAAAGACTCGTTTCCAAAATACTTCATTCTGTCAACGGGTATGATTCGAACCGTATTGCGGGAATCCGTGAAGCCTACAACGATTGCCCGCTTTTGAGTAAAGAGTACTAACTACACTCACTATACAGAAGATGCTTTTTTGATCCTCTCAATGAGCCTGCAGCCATCTAGGCTACAATATGCAGCTACTGAATCGTATTTCTGGTCCCACCTTCTGCTCTAATGTCATACTGAAAAGATTTCAGTTACTGCAAGAACTGCAAGAACCTTTTCCTATGAGGGAATCTATAAAGTGAAGATGCATTAGATTATGCCATGCAGGAGTTGTTCCGCGATAGCGTTTGGTGACCGGCTTAGGAAGAGTTTTTCACTCCTCTTGATGCGGATTCTGCTATTTCCGTTTGAAAATTTGCTTCAAGGCTAATTTATTGAATAACCTAACCTCGTTGGGCAACCAAGAGATGGACGTCGTTAAGTTGACGTCCATCTCTTCTCTAGTTAGTGTGGGATTCTTCAATCCATAATGTGTCCTATGACCAGACAGGAAAAGATGGTACCCAGCTTCGTGACACTTTTTGTTTTACATCTTTGACATGAATACACACACTATAGGATTAGGAATAATTCAGAAATACTGTCATTCACACGGCAGGGTTTTTCTAGAGCTACTTGCTGCAGGGCAGGTCAGTGAAGTTTCCATTGGGCGTTTTTTGTCCTTCGATGGAAGTTCTTTCAATATCATAGAGAAATCCTTTGTGCTTACTAAAAAAATAATTTCAATATCAATTGGAATAATCAACTCCAGACAAATAAATTTAATTATTATGACCGTACCACTGGGATTATCTGGTAAAATTCAAGCAAAGAGAATATATAGGCAGGGTTTTACTGAAAATATCTCCCTTCATGCAAATGCTTTGAAACTTCCGGAACAGAAAGTTGTTCATTTGTCACTTGTAACGTGAAACACGTGCTACACGATTTCGCCAACAGAAGGTAGCCCTACTTTTATAAGAAAGTTGTTCAACTAACTAAGCCCATATTTCAACAGTGGAAAATTTGAATTTGATTTACCTTTCACAAGACTTCATAATCTGGGCCCAGCTGACGTACAATGGAAATGAACTTTACTTGTTGTGTGGAATGTGATCACTAGTTCGTAGCTGGCAATCTGGTTTGGTTTGCGAAAGTAAGTGTAAAAGTAAGGGTAACGTAAGAGTAAACTCTCATTCAATTTTTGAATTGAAACTCAAACACTCCCTAAACACCCTAACCCTTTCTCTCGAATTCATACTGAAATCATTATATCCCTTCAACTAGGTTTCTGTGAAAATAGTATACAGGGTGGCCCAAACGAAAACTTCCTTTTTTTTCCATGTGACCCCTCAAATCAGAAAAACACCATATGTGTTATAGAATTCACTGTAGTTATGACATTTTTAAGGTTCCTTAGGAAATTTTCAGTGGCTTGAATATATCTCAACTTACATATTGCCAGAAATTATTTTCAGTATATTTTGCAACATGATCTTCATTGATTTTTCATGCAAAAAATAGATGACTATCCAAAATAACAAATACTCGTAGGTACGAAATCATATAAATGAATTATTGTTCGAATGTGGCCGAGCTAAATTTTCAACTTTGAACTGGAAATTGATCTTGGAATCTTGGTGGTAACTGATAGCCTATCATTCGCTGAAAGCAGGGTTCAAAGGTATGCAGGTAGAAATATCAGACAGTTATTGGATTGAAAAATATTTTCATCATTTATTTTGTCCTATGCGAAATCAGATTGAAAATATATCAGGTAGTGTAATTTTTTGAAGATTGATAGTATTTAACATTGGAATTGCTCTCAGATTAGTTAAAATATGAGAATTTCTTCAAACCGTTATACAGGGTCCAAACACGCACTGCTACCATACATCATAACTGTAATATTATTTTTGACGTGCTTTCTACCAAGTTGGCATCACCAGGAGATGAATCAGACGATACTCTAGTCTAGTTTCTGGAATGAGTCTAGTAGACAAACGTAATTTTTTCAATACAGATAAAAAATTTTTACCTTACCGTGAATTCAGAGAGCTGATTAGGTTAGGTTAGGTCTGAAGTGAGTGGGTCTATTCGACACTCCACCGCAACCCGCAAGGGTTTATTGTGGATCACACCTATTCACACTCGACCAAATGAACCAAGCTTCTTAACGAAGCTAATTAGTTTGTATGATGAGTGGTCTTTCAGGTCAGATGGTAAAAGTACGGCTCTGCCGAAATCTAAAAACCTGATTCTGTCTCCAGCGGGGCAGGCACAAAGTAAGTGCTCTGCTGTTATCATTTTCCAAACAGAGGCGACACACACTGCCTTTCGACAGTCCGAGTCTCTGCATATGATGATTCAAATGACAGTGCCCTGTAAGAAGGCCTGTTAGATATCATAGTTCATCCCTACTGTAGTGCAACAACTGTTTGGTATCAAGCTTCGAAGGGTGAATGAATGCCTTGGAGTAAGCCAATCCTGGAAGATTCTGCCAGAAGTCCATAAATCTTCTTGCTATACAGGTATTGAATCTTTGTTTGGCAGAGCCTAAAGCTATGCCAATCATAGGTTCTGGTTCGATGAAGCTGCTTGCAGTACCTCCTTTGCAGGCCAGTATGGCCAGGAATCCAGACTAGAGATAATCTGTTGAGTTTTTCTATCGAGAAGAGTCGTTTTTGGCGATTTGCTATCAATTTAGACGTTGCTCGGTATGAGCCAAGAGCTTTCAATGCCGCTTGACCGTTCAAGAATATTTTTTTTGTCTTCTGTAGGGGCTTGGATCTATCCAATGTCTCCCCACACGATTAGATAGCGTAGATTTCAGCTTGAAATACAGCGCGTAAGTTCCTAGGCAGGTTGATATCTCTGTCCTGGGTTTGCGACTGAACCAGGACCGGAAGTTGTTTTCGATCCATCTGTGAACCAACAACGATCTGCTCTCAATATTTCTTTCCCCCGGAAGATCCAGTCCTTTCTACTCGAGAATAGTACTTTATAAGGCAGTTCGTAGTTGATGATTGGAGACATAAAGCCAGAGGTCATTTCCAGAATGCTGTGACTTCCAGTGTCAACCAACAGTCTGTTGCACTCTGCATTAAATTGATTTGTGCAATTAGCAATGTGCACAAGTCTATATGAAGTCCACCTAGCCTCTTTCTTTCCAAAAAATGTGTAGAAGAGGTAGATCTAGAAGGATTTCTATGGCCGCTGAAGGTGTGGTACTGATGGCCTGTTCCTGTGAGCCAGGGCTTCGCTTGGGCCGTTTTCTGTAAAGCCTTCGGCCACCAGGCAATTGTCCAAAAAGTGATCATTGGTCTGACAATCATCACATAATTTCAATGGATTTGTTTGGGACCTAACCCCAGGTTTTACCATAAATCCTTCGACATGTCCCAGGTGAGTCTTTTATCAAGGACGCTGCCAAGATATTTCACCTCCGTTCCAAATGGAATGACCTCACTATTGAGGGGAAAGTGGCGTTTGTTCGTCCAGCTTTCTCTTTCTTGTGAAGGGGATCAACACAGTTTTGCTGAGGCTGATTACTTGATGGACAACTTATTGATAAGAATCATAAAACAAAAACAATTTCGAAAAAAAATTTCTAGGTCTGTGCAAAAGTTCTCATAGAAACATTGAGAAGTTTATGATTCGAAAATCAAAAATATATAAAGTGGTCTAGAAATATCCTATCCGGAAATAAATTGGAACATTTTTGTTTGGACTACCCTTTATGTAGACTTGTGCATTGATACAAATACTGTGCATTCTGTTTGTTCTGTTCAAAATCTGTTTTCCGTTAATCAGCTCTTGCACCCCAACGGACGACAACGCTCAGAAGTCGAAACTAACAAGGTATCACCTTTTAACGTGTGATTTCTACCACGAGTAGGACGATAGCAAGTAAAAACCGATCTTTCCGTCTCAGGTTTGAACCACCGACCAACACGAAGGTCGATTTGAGTGGGAGAACAAAGCCCCCACGTCAAACCCACCATTGATACAAAGATTCAAATGAAAAAATCACATAACTGTTTTCCCTGATGATTAGTATATATAGGTTCTTCAAAAACATAAAAAATTGACAACATCTTTTCTCATGAAGGATAAATGAAAGTCTAATCCCACGGACATCATAAATTAATGAGGCTCCTTGAGGCAGTTCCTTGCAGAGCAGGAGGTTTCATTACAATTTTCCATCTTTTTTCGTATCCGTATAGGTATTTTCAAAGTGACGGGATCTCTTCAACCCTTCATCACCGCTCGTGAGGATTCATTGTAGCTAACACAAATTTTCGGCTGATAAGTTGATTTTGTGGGCGATCCTTCACATCGAAGGGTTGGAATGAAACTCTTCCAAACACTGGGACAACTTTTTTCTGCGGTGGGTCAGTCACAAACTACGTATGTGCTCCTCCAGAATATCGCACAGATGCACTGTCTTCCGATAGAGCAATTCTCTTCATGAAATGATTGAGATTACAATGACTAGCAAATGAACCTGATAGATAACGTTTGTCATACCTGATGTAATCACTTGGTAACATACTTCGAAGAATGTAAATGATTTGGAATGGACCAATTTCGGTGGAGTCTGAGACTCTTATTGCAGTCCAAGTATTCAGTATTTTTTGGCAAATTTTGAAGCGATTCCAACCACGCACCCTCCAGGGTAGTGTGGTCAGGCCAAAGAGACGATTGAGCATTTCTATTGGGAATTTATTTTGTCAGTTCACTACCAGCTTGGTTGTTGGTGGCATACAAGTGTTTTCACAACCGCTTGGCTATTTGAGAATGTTTTTAATGATTTATGTGTGACATATTTCAAACAGATTTTGACAGATTTTAAACAGATTTATGTGTGACATTATTGACATTCTCTCCACATACGATTCAAAGTCATAAATTTTCGCCTAAAATATAGTCTCACAAGTCCATAAGTTATTTCTGTTATGGGTCTAATGTCTCTACCTGCACCAGAATTTGAATCTGTTCAACATTACTGATTTTTGGCTCTTCTGGATAAACCTCTTTGCACTACATGATTGATTTTAAATATATTGTCAAGTAAGTGTACGAATCATTGGTTATCTGCTTACAGTTACAATAAGTTTTCCTTCTTGTGAAGTATTCATTCCATTCAGTGAAGTGGTTATGGAATATATTAATAGTTCAACCACATATCTTTGAGTGTCTGTTGTTTTGCGTGATCTGCTTGTTCAAGCATAGCATCGGAATTCCGACAATTATGCAGAAGCATATGTAGAGAATAAATGTTAGTTCTGTATCTATTTTCTCAGCGTATTCTGATTCTACCTGACGTGCTTCTCAATATTTCAAAGAGTTCATCTAAATGCATGACGAGTCCCGCCCCCGCGGTTAGGATGCCGAAGTCCTGCTGCTTGGTAAATAATCATTTTCTACTCATATTAATATTTTGTTTGACCAGCTTGAATTCCTGTAATAAGACTATTTCAATTCAAATTGCCTCCGCTGCGGCATGAATTATAATGCAGGCTCTCCGCACAACAGGTCGGTATATGTAAATTTTATTCGGTTTCGATGAGATTTACAGAATGAATTTGCTGAAATATCTTGAGAGGTCTTCTCCGATGGCGTTTATGGTCGTGTAAATACTCGCAATGAATGAACGGTTTTTGTTTGAAACGGGCTATTGGGCAATAATGTGGCACTCGTTCTGCTGGAATAACTGGCGTTTGACAGTAAAGTGCGGAGCTACGTGATTGTGCATTTATATATCGTTCCTCTTTGAATTTCTCGTCAGACTAGCTGAATCGACACGCATGAAAGCTTTGATGTTTCGAAGACAACAAAATATACTTTTCAATTTCGAGATAGAGCTATAATTTTGGGAGAACATAGGGGTAGTTTCTTGAAGGTGAAGACCAATTTCAAACCATCGCAAACCATCCGTTGACAGAGAAAAAGTTATGGAACTCAATATTTTGATGTGTTTAGAAATTAATTGATTCAAGGATTATGAAAATTCACTCGTGATAGGACCTAACACTAACCTCCAGATGACAACATACCATTGACTGTGGAAACTTACCCGAACACTCCACTGCAAACATTTTTTTGTTTCAATTTTTTCATGATGTAGCATTGAAAAATATATATGAATCCCAATTTTCACCTTTCTGTCGGCAACTACTAATGTTCAATAGTCATTTTAGTAACTTAATCATTTTCAACTCTGATCAGTTATTTCCGCCAGGTGTTTACCTGTGTCACTTCTCACTTAGTAAACATCTCGAAGCAGGGATGAGAACGATGCTGGTCTCCTGTCTCTCTCACACAATACGCCTTCTCTCACTCCCTACACTGTTTTCAGCAACTATTATTTTTTATCCAGCATTTCAAATGGCAAGTTTCTGAGTGAAAATATGATTGTCTATAATGTCCGCCGCCACTGGTAGCCATAAACCAGTTGTGACGTAGCTAAGAGCGCACTAAAATACGATATTCGCTGCTGCTCTAGATGTGTCGAGCATAATTCTTCGACTTTGATGGAATTCCGGCGAAGTTTCTACCGCCTTCGATTATGATATATAAACGCTAGCCACGAGCATATCGACACAGTCAAGAGGAAGTTACAGTGCGGTATGCGAAGCGATCTAGTAGGGCGTTGGACATTCGCATAATAGTTGAAGTTTTAGTTGAAGGGTTTTTTGTATTCAGAGTGAAATAAAGGTAAGTTCAATTATTGTTCAGTATGGTCAATTATTGGTCCACCCACGGGAAAAAACGTAACAATATAGTATCACCACGAATCTCTATTATACCGACAGCTGTGCCGTATTATGAACACTTGTCTTCTTGAGGGTGTTTTTTCGGCAACTTGGGGTAGAGCGCTTGTTAAAGTACTGCCAAAAAATCAATCCCTATTGAATATGAAGATTTTCGTGCTATGAGTATCTCAACTACTTTGTCAAAAATATTAGAGCGTGCGATGGAGAGGCAGTTAACAGAACATTATTTGAATCAAATATACCACCACCTGTTCAATCGGGGTTCAGAAAAAAATTCAATTGCACAACTGCTCTCCTACACGTTGTTGTTGATATCATGAGAGCAACCCACTAAGGAAAAAGGGCTTTCCGGTACAGCTATTCGCCTATTAGAACATTATCTGAGGAACAGAGTCCAGCAAGACAAGATAGAGTCTAACAATCTTCCACTCATATGTTTAGTACCACAACGCTCAATATAAGGTCCCGTGTTGTTTGCTCTTTACTTCGCCAATCTCCTCAAAAGTATTCAGCAATACAATATTCATTGTTATGCGAATGATACCTAAATTTATTTGAATTTTTCGCCTCAAAAAACGCACGATGCATGCAAGATAATCAATAGGGAACTCGATATATTCTCAGAAATGCTATAGATCATTATCTAATTATAAACCCCACAAAAGCAAAGATTATCTTATGTGGACAGAATAATAAGAGAATTGATGTTCTAAATTCATCAGATGTTGAAATTAATAATGGAACTCGCAAAATAGTGGAGAAACCAAGGTTCTAGGAGTATTATTGGATTTCAACTTGAGGTTTGAAAAAGATGTCAATGCATTAGTGCAGGGGTATCTAAACTACGGCCCGCGGGCCAAATCCGGCCCGCCAGTGTCATCAATCCGACCCGCGACAACCAATGATTTACTGCCATCAATCTGACCCGCGACAGCCAATGATTACCTAATTGTTGTTACTATTGCTGTGATAAGTTGAAGAAGAAAACACAGAATGATAAATATTCGGTTTTATTTACTTGCAAGGTAAAACTCAACGACAGAAGTGATGACAAAGAAAACTTAACTCAAGTATCTAAGTTTAAGCATATTGATAACTAACAAATAATTGAAATGAATCACGGTAAAACA
>WOGM01001008.1:0-10933 GCA_015342125.1 Leptinotarsa haldemani | reverse complement strand
AAATAATCTATCTCCCTTATATAACCTTTATCAAGTAACCTAGAACATATTGTTTGTATATCTTTGTCAACCTACCAACCTTTAAAGCGCATGGAGAAAAAGACACACAATACTAAGAAGTTGACAAATTGAATAGAAGAACTGATCAAATATAATGGATTGTTCATGGACTTAGCTCAGATAAAGACAACCCCAGGTATTGAGCTGGACCCAATTGCGCCTGAATAGGAAGCAGCGGCCAATAAAGAAAGAAGAAGAGAGTGTGTTGTCAAATTAGGCAAATGTCAAATCTCATAAGTTGAATATGTTTATTTAAATTTTTAATTTGTTCATATCATATGCGTTATGAATATTTTACCAAAGAAACGATGGCACGTCCGTACCCGAGAAAATATTGCCCGAGTTCGAAGAGACGAAGCTGCTGCTGCTGAACAGGAGAAAATAAGACAAGATAGAATAAAACTTGCTGAAAAGGAGGCAAGGAGAGAATTACTTCTAGAGAGGAGCCGTAAATTCTCCTTAATTGATGCACATAAACCAGAAAAAGAACAGGAATCAAAATCTATTGTGAATCAACATGTTAACCTTTTCGAGGACTTGCAGAGAGGTACAGAAGAAACAAAACAAACGAATACTGAACATGATAAAGAAAAGAAAGAAGAACGCGAGAAGTACGAGAAGCAGATTGGTTACTTGACATACTTGGGACAGGACACCAATGAAGCATTGGGTAAAAAAAGTTGGTACGATGTTGCCCCAGATAGGTCAGATGTGAAAGGTGAAACCAATTTGAAGAGTAAAATCAGAGAAGATCCGTTACAAATCATGCATAGATGTACTGCTCTAGGGAAGAATTCCAAATCAAATTCAGGTAGTGATTTGCAGCAGTCTAGACTTCTCTGTGAAAGTTATACAAAGTATGAAAGTTCCACTAGGACAAAAGAACAGACGCGTAGAGAAACCAAAAGGAAACACCAAAGTCAAAGTTTGGAAAACCGTACAAGTAATGAAAAAATGAAGACTTTAGAGTTATTAAGAGCGAAACGGTTAAAACGGGAAGCTGAAGAGAAGATTAAAGCCGAAATGCTCTTGTCGAAACTTAAAGGGGGTGGTAAGACAAAGGAACAAGATAGAAGTAGCGGAATTCATTCTCATCATAAATCAAGATATAACTCTCAGTTCAATCCAGAATTGGCCAGGCAAAATTACAAATAAACTATTCTGGATCACAAGATACATAGACTACCTGAATTTCTTTAATTGTATTCACCTGCAAGTATAAATTACAATAAAATAGAAATGTATATATTGTAATATTGTCGGTCCTAAGGCAAAACCACGAATGTGAAAAAACATAAAATTTTACTTATATGTATAGTTAAATTTAGTTTTGTTAAGTTTCCTGTGACAAAACCACAAATGTGAAAAACCTTTATAATTCATTTGTATAACTAAAAACCGCCATTGCAGCTTATTTTTAAATTTTACAATACCAGTAGAATATTCAACTCTTACTTTTTCAGAATGAAGAATTTGCACATTCGTGGTTTTGCTTTGGGACCGATGATATATATGGTTTTGTTTACTCAGATATTTATTTCAGCCATTTAATTTCTAGGGCAACATTGAAATTATTCATATGCTTTACACATAAAATTACAGAAATGTTTCTTTTTGAAAGTATATCAGCGTCCCTATCAAATTAATGATTGACCAATGAAATATTTATGAGTAATAAGTATTTATTATTGTTATTGTTACAAAATTGACTGCTTGTCACAAATTACTGTCAAATTATTTTTTTCTATTCACAATTTTTGCCTAAAATTTGATATAATTAATGAGAAAAAATTAAATTTACTTGGCCTTCTTTATATGATTTACATTCTCAAGATCCAACATTTCTGATGCAATTAGTTCATAATTATTTCCTGTCTCTGGGATCCAAATTTTGTGATAGATTCCAACTAGAAGTACCATAAAACTGTGTATTGAATGAAGAATCGTTGGATATTTTTGAAAATAGCTCAAACTTTCAGCATTAGTAAAAATACCTTTTTGTGTATTTCCTTGAAAGCCAAACTACTTGCTCACTAGGATGTTGTGCTTTTTAAAAAATACCACTATTCTGAGTTTAGCCAATTTTTATATTTTAGCTTGTGTATGTACAAGAACTGTTAGTCTATAATCGGCTGGGTCATCCCGAGTGTTTTTTTCATAAGGTGGAATTTATACTTATCTTTTGAAAAAATTAGAGAACAGGCCTTTGCCGAAGGATAAGTTAAATACAGTGGCCACTGAAAGTTTAAATTTTGTTCACCATATTTTAACAATAACAAGAGTGTAGAAGACTTACTATTTAAAAAATATATATTGTCATCTATATAATGAAATGAAACTTTTTCACAATTTGAATACAAATATAATGTCAAAAAACACTCAATTTTAAAAATAAAGTTCAACTGAGGCTCAATAAACTGAATGATTTCCATAATAATTATATTTATTAACATCATTAAATCTAAAAATAATAACTGGGTTTAATTTTATAATATAATCCTCATTAATTACTCAGATCCTTCAATTTAATATGGGCTATCAAATTGTGATCACATTTCACAGGGACCCTCAAACTTAATCCAAACTTCACCATACACCTATATCAGGTCTTGATATTTTCAACTTCACTCACTGTCAGATCCAGATCTGGAACCCGATCTAGATCTCGAAGGAGATTTGGAATTAGATCTCGAACGAGAACCAGATTTGCTCCTAGACTTTGATCTAGATCTTGATGATGCTTTAGATGAAGATCTAGATCTAGAAGGAGATTTTGAGCCAGATCTAGATCTGGATCTAGACCTCGACGGAGATTTTGAGGCAGACTTTGATCTTGAACGAGACCTGGAGACAGAACGTGACTTTGACTTAGATTTTGACCTGGACCTGGATCTAGATTGGGACCTCGATTTGGAAGCCGATTTTGATCTGGACCTTGAGCGTGATTTCGCTGATGAATTGGATCGGGATCTTGAACGGGATTTTGATTTTCTGGAAGATCTCGAAGAGGCCCGTGAACCTTCTTCCTTTCCGCTCCCTGCTTTTTCTTTGTTTTCCTGATCAGATTCCGCTTGACTGTCATTGCCTTGCTCTTCCTGAGCCTCCTCCTGGGTTTCCTCTACCTCCATTTCCTCGTCTTCTTCACCTGATGAGAGATTTTAATTGATTATAGGAAGGATCAAAATTTGAAAAATATGTAAGGTTCACACAAAAAATTATCTTGTTAAGTCTTACCTGGAGGTTCAAGTTGCTTCTCTCTGTAGCGTTGCATCCTAAACTCATTGGCATCCATTGGTCTGTGCTTAACAATGAGCCTCGTATTGCTAGGTGCCTGGCCAATCTTCTGTCTCCTCTTACTCAATCTTACCCTAGTTTCCAATTCGTTATAATAAATACCATCTTGCCTAACAACAAAGAAGTAATTCTCTTCGTATCCCTTGCTAGCTTTACTCTTGACATTCCAATTGTATTCTCTAGCCATTTTATATTCATACTCCTCATCATCTTGATAGGGTATTTCATTTGCAAAATCTTCCCTTCGTTTCTGCAAGGTTTCCTCCGTAGGAAGGAAGTAGGCAACAAATTGTTCACCACTCTCATCCATGACACCCCTAAAAAACAGTTAAATCAATTATTATACCTATCTTGTTTGATTGATGACTTATTTATTTTGTAGAAATTCATGTTGAATATAGAATAAAGAAAATACTTTTGTCTAATTTCTACTATGTTAATTTATTTGTTATTCGTTTCGTTTATTCGTTATGAATGGTTGTAATGAATAAACATAGTAGAAATCAGACAAAAGTATTTTCTTTATTCTATATTTATTATACCTATTTTATATACTATTATTATATACTATTTTTATACCTATTTTATATTGTTTTGTCTTTAGATAAATCTATATATATAACTACCTGCATACTTATATTTATCTGTATTTTTGAATATTGGTCTTGTCAGAAAGATAATAATATACATTAATATTTTTTTTAATATAACAGGTAATATGTAAATTATGTTTTCCTAGTTTCACTAAACTGTTATTATTATTATTACAAATTGTGAACTGAATTTGATACCAATTATATATTTTATATTGTTTTGTCTTTAGATAAATTTATATGTAACTACCTGTATAGTTATTTTTATTTTTTTAATATTGGTCTTGTCAGAAAGTCAATGTAAATATTTTTTCTCTTTATTTCTACATGTAATTTTTGTATGTAAATTAAGTTTCCTATTTTTTCAATAAACTATTATATTATTATCATAGTAATTGATTATTACTGGAGTTTTTTTTTCCCAACAGCAAATCGTTATTTTTGACACCTCGACACGTGTTTCGATCACCAAGTGATCATCTTCTAAGAGGAAGATCCATCCAAGTTTTAATCTTCCTCTTAGAAGATGATCACTTGGTGATCGAAACACGTGTCGAGGTGTCAAAAATAACGATTTGGTGTTGGGAAAAAACTACAGTAATATTCATTACTACACCAAAGGTTCCAAACAGTGCATCATAAGTAAATTTCATACAGTAGAATTGCTCATTTCTATTTGAACGATGAGTAATTGTTTCACATTCTCAAACCTATTGGTTTCTAAGCATTCCAAAATATGGAGATTGATACCTCTCTCATCATACTCGTGAATAAACACATGAACCTTTCATAATATGGTCTACAAATATCGTTTTGTTCTCTTTCAAAAGGCTGCTGATATGTTCTTTTATTCTTTTGAAAAAAGTTTTCCCCGTTTGACAAATATAAAGTTTGAGACAAGAACCCCAAGAAAACTTCCAATCTATACAACAATAAATTTTTCCCCCGTTTCTTGAAGATGTGGTTCATAGTTCGTATCTGTAAGTTTTTAGAAAGAATGGAATTGATAATATCTATCTGAGATTTTTATTTTTGATATTTACGTAATAATTCAGAATGGTAGTAACTTATCGAAGTTGACCAGAAATTTGTCCATTGTGAAACATGAATTTAAAGATACAAAGTCAACATTATAGTTTAATTTTTTTTAGATTCCAATAGAAAACTATCTAGTACTTACTTCTATAACTTCATCGGGAAAATCTTTAGGATGAGGAGAAGTAAACCTTATCCTCATCTCAGGGTTGATGCTAGCAACTTTTTTCAGCAGATCTGCGAACCTCAGTCCCCCTTTTTTAGACTTGTATACAGTCTTAAAACCACTAGCTAAACTTGTCACATTATCTATTTTTGTGTCTACAGATGTATCCCTATAACTGTTGACATTCTGACCCAACAAAGTTACTTCTTTGACTCCTTTTTTTGAGAGCTCTTCCACTTCGTGCAGGATGGATGATATAGGCCTAGATCGTTCTCTGCCTCTAGTGAAGGGAACAATGCAATAAGTGCACATATTATCGCACCCCCTCATTATTGACACAAAGGCAGTTATAGAATCCTCATTAAGACGAACTGGAGTTATATCAGCATACGTTTCATCCAATGACAAAAGAACATTTATTGATTTTTGGTTATTGTATGTAAGTTCCAGTAATCTCGGAAGGTCTCTATAACTATCGGGACCAGCTACAAGATCAACCATGATATTTTTTTCCAAAACTTTCTCTTTCAGTCTCTCAGCCATGCATCCCAAGATACCAATTTTGAGACTCGGTCTATCTTTCGATCTGGTTTTTTTCATTCCTTTGAGATGATCTAATCTACCCCATATTCTTTCTTCTGCGCTATCTCTTATAGCGCAGGTTACTATGAGAATAACGTCAGCATCAGTAATATCTGTAGTACGTTCAAACTTATTATCTTTTAATATCGCCCAAACGATCTCAGTATCATTTACATTCATTTGACAGCCATAAACATCAAAAAACACCTTCCTTTTATATCCTGATATGCTATGTATATAAGGAATTATATCTTGTGATTGAGGTATGTTGACCTCATTTCTGTCTTGGTTTTGTAAAAAGGTCTGTAAAGTTGGGCCATTGACTAGTTTGTTCTTGAATAATGACTTATTAGAGATAGCTTCAATGTTTTCTTGTTTGGTGAAAGTAGAAAATTCATTTTTAATCGTAGTGGACCCACGCAGTATGTTTTTATTCAGTTTATTTTTGAATAGGTGCTTTGAAAATTTAGATATTTTAAGGTTCATTATTGTTAATTATTATCAATTTTGCTATTTTCATTCTACCTATAATAAAATATTTTCAAAAAATTCATTAACCTAACTCAACACACACTTCATCTTCTTTTTTTTTTCGTTTAAAATGGCGCTATAATGGTATTGTATTCCCGTTATATACGGTAAAGGAACTTTGTGTTGTTTTTCCACAATACTGCTCTTCTTTTGTACATATTGCATTAATGCACGAGCCTTGTTAATTTTTCAATTTGCATATCTTCTTTGCTCCAGGTAGAGTTAGGGAGCAGCGGCAAAGCTTTCACGCCCGAAATGGCGTTTCTGATAACATGAACCCAAAATGGATATATTTAAAAAGAGGGATTTGTTCTTTGTGTTGTGTATCTTCATGAAAGTGCATTATGATTGATTTATATAATATGTATTATAATCATTTTATGTTATGAAATTCATGACGGTTTTAGAGTTTGTTGATTTTCTTACCGGCTATTACTCACACTGGCGCAGATTCCGAATTCACGCTTCAATACTCCTCTATCATGCGTTTCAAAAACATCGTATTTGATTTATTTGTTGCCGTGTATGGTTGAAGATCGATCTGGCGCAGGTATCTACGGATCCTCATTAAAGTACAGACAAAATGTATTTTCGATTTAAGTAAGCTTGTATGAGTTTATTGTTGAAGAGATGTGTTCCTGATAAAAACCGCGACACGTTTTTCGCTATACAATAGCTTCCTCAAGCGGAAATGTTTACGTGTCGTGGTTTTTGTAAAACCCTTTATAGTGAAAATCAGACAATAAACTGTAATTATTAGTTTTCATATGGAGTTTCATCAAGTATCGGCAAGTTCTATTCAAGTCTTACTCTTTTAGTGAAGTAGTCAGTTGGACATGTTTTTTATCTACAAGGTAAGTTGTTCAGTCGAATGATAATTATTTTTATTAACAGTTGCGGAACATATCTACTAACGTTTTTTCATCAACATTACTATTGGGTGTTTAAAATATGTTTCTAACTACTCATAATCTTTTTATCAACAGCAAAATACATGCACTTTTCTATCGAACGTACTGTTCTTTGTAACGCAACTATTTTGATTTAGTATAAATAATATTTATAAAACGGAAGAGATATTACCCGATTCAATACATTAGTGATTTCCAATTCTATTATTTTTCAAATTCCTTTACTATTGGTAGACTTTTGGTTGTTTCTGATTGTACCTACTGTACTGTACTATTTGTATTGAATGTTAAAATCTGTTATCTACTCATATAGGTTATAATGATTTATTCTGAACCAATCTTCAACTCAGCCGGTGTGAACTCTGTCTGAACTATTGCAGTTCAGTTGAACGAATAGTTTATTAAATGTTTTTAGTTTTACCTTGGATCATTTGTACTTCTTACCGTAGAAGCGACGCGCAGATATTCTCGAGAACAGCAAGGAAATCAAATACCTACCTCCTAATTATTGATGAACTGATCTGTTTTAGTTTGAAAAAAAATTGTTTAACATCTGTTTTTCCGTTAACCAGCTGTTTTTTCTTTATCAGCTGTTTTAGTACTGAGTGATTTCTTGTTTCTATGAGTGTTTTGTACATGTACGTTTATGGTTTAACGTTTCTTCCTATCTACATTCACAATAAGCGGTGTCTTTTGCTCCTACTCTGTAAAGATGAGAGTTTACCATACGGTGGCTTTTTTATCTGCAATATTGTAGCACAGGCTTTACTGAAAAGTATTTTGGGAACTTAAGGAATCAGAAGAATGCTCAATTTGTAAAAAAGTAATTCATTAGGAACAAAAATATTCTCTTAACGTTCGTTTCGCTAACTAAGTTATCTTTATCAAAAGATGATGGCATTTTAGACATTTCTAGATTATGTTAATTTGGCTATATAGCGAAACGCGCCTCAAGAGGCAGTATTTTTGATCTTTTGTGAGAAAAATTGATTTTTTGCACGCTAGGGTTCCGAGTTTATTTATCAAAACGAAATCATTTGGTTAATGCATGAATTGAACTTCTGAATTTCCATTTTCTAAATTTATGATCAAAATCAAAACCCCTTTTTACGAGATTGTCTCTAATTGTCTTCCTCTAAGTTTTTTGCTTTTGTTAACATTCAGGCATATTAAGCCATGTCTTTGATTGTTTGATTTGCAAGATGTAATATGGAGTTAATGAGAAAAATTGTTCATTTACCTGGTACCATGAGCATCTGATTAACTGTTATGTTACTGTTATTTTAGACCAAACTGTTCCTGTATAATGAGATAGGAATGCTTTATCTATTATATAAAATGTGTGATTACGTCACAAATGATATTTTACTTTTACATGATACCGTGAAAAAGAAGAAGAAGAACGAGAAACGAGGTCACACACACCTTCCTGCTTTAACCTCTAAAAAATTAAATTTAGTTTCAGGATTTTAATTCGTAATAGTTCAACAAAATGCAGGAAGCGAGGCTAGCTTACCGCTCCTTACAAAGTATAAGACATTGGAGGTCCATTTCAAAATGGTAAACTAATACCACCCTCTTTATAATCTAATCATTACCAAGTTTGTGCATTGCAGTGCCCGGGTAGCCCAATCTGCGGAGATCCAATCTAACCCTGCCGAAAAACTCACAATCCCACCCCCAAGCGGTTCCGAAAAGGTATTCGCACCGAAAATTGAAAAGTTAGTCACAGAAATATCGCAGCTCAACCTCATAGAAGTCTCGGAACTCAGTGATTTACTGAAGAAGCGTTTGAACCTCCCTGATGCCCCCGTACTACCTGTGGGGGGATTTGGACCAGGTCCTGGTGCGAAGGAGGAAGAGGAAGCTGAGCCGCAGAAAGTTAAATCAGTTTTCACATTGAAGTTGATGAAATTCGATGATAAGCAGAAAGTGGCTCTGATAAAAGAAATGAAGAATTTGATGGAAGGAATGAACTTGGTGCAAGCGAAGAAATTTGTCGAAAGTGCGCCGACAGTGGTTAAATCAGACATTTCCAAAGAAGAAGCAGAAAAGCTGAAAGAGGCTATAGAAAAGGTTGGCGGTGTTGTAGAGCTCGAATAGATTGGTCAAGATTCTAATTTCTTGGATTATTCGGATTCTTAATATGTTTATTTAGGATGAATAATATAAATAATTGTAATCGTCGTCTATTAATTTCATTTCTATTATACTGCATTTTGCTGCTATAAGAAGTTGATATACTGAATATAAATAAAATGATTTAAAATAATAACGAACCTTAGGTAGATAGTTGAGAGATAAAAATATCTGTAGATGGAATCTGTGGTAACACTTTCCACACTTGAACAAAATATTCTCTTTCGAAGCGTTTCGCCAAACATATTAGCATCCTCATCTTGGAAAAACCGGTATCCGTAAATTACTAACAACTTTGTTTTAGTAATCTACGATTACTACTATAAATCCACTGAAGCTAATAGAGTTTGTGTGTGTCACCAGTTACCATATGGGATATTGTTTCTTGTGGCAGCGCTATGAAACCGAAGACCTCATCAGGGATAGATGAGTTTCCAACGACTCTGATAAAAAGTAACATAAATCTTTTGAAAGTGTCGGTCTCTTATCTCTTCAATATGTCTTTCTTCAAAGGAATATTATCGAATTGCTTCAAGACTTGTATCGTATTGCCCATCTTAAAAAAGGCAACAGGTCTGACATGGAGCCATTCCATTACTAGCAAATTTCAGTAAGTCACTAGAATGGATTGTGAAGCACCAACTTAATGAATACCTGCCTATCAAAAATATCCTTACTGAATTTCAGTTAGAATTTTGAGGAGATCATAACACTATCAGTGCTGCTTTCTCATTCAGAAAAGGATAAGTAAGATTCTGTATCTATCTATCCAAAGCTTTCGATTGAGTGGACCACAGCATTCTTTAGAATAAACTAGAATACTAAGGTAAACATGGTACTGTATTGAATTGGTTCAAAACATATTTATGCAATCGCTAAAATTTGGTGAGAGTAGCGTAATCTGACAAAGAAAACATTGATCATTTTGAGACAGAAAAGGGTTTCATCAATTTCTGGTTTGTATAAATGATATTGTCATTAATTTTCAAGACATTCTTCCCTATTTTTGCTGATGACAACTAGCATGATAATTAGCGGACAAACAATCGATGTAATAACCTCATTAGATAGCATTTCAGAATGGTTTTTAGCAAACAAGCTGTCTTCAAATATCTCAAAAACTTTCAATATTCTCTTCAATCCTTATAAAAATACTTACGATGTGGAGGTAACTTGAAATGAAGAAATTATCGAGTCAAATGATTTCACTAAATTCCTAGGGACATACAGTGTCACACATAAAGTTCGCGTCATATGGAAATTTTTTTTATTAATAGATATAATGAAAATTTGGCTTGGCAGTTAGTTTGTGCTTGAAAAATTAGTNTGAAATGAAGAAATTATCGAGTCAAATGATTTCACTAAATTTCTAGGGACATACATCGATATAAACTTAATTGGAAGGTGCACGTACCCCCTTCCCTCTTTAGATCCGCCACTGTACAACTGTACATATTTTACAATCTTGAAGAATTGAAGAAGGAAATTGAAAGTGTTATACATCCATGCTTTCTATTAAATTCTCTCTTCTCAAATAGTTACTGCCTCTCATATAAATCTATAACAGAATATTTAGATAAATACTGTATTCATTATTCATTTAATGACTGAATATATTTTGA
>WOGM01001007.1:0-10758 GCA_015342125.1 Leptinotarsa haldemani | reverse complement strand
CTCCACTCACCAACGGTACTTTGGTACTGGTTAAAAATGACAAGTTACCTCCAAACCACTGGATGCTTGGCCGCATCATTGAACTGCTACCCGGTCATGATGGAATACCACGTATAGCCACAATCAAGGTGTCTTCAGGAGTTATCAAGCGATCTACAAGACATTTGTGTATCCTGCCACTTCAATCAGAAACAATTCATTGAACACTTCAGTGTCAGTAATATGTTTATGCAAGGTCATATTTTGAAGGTGCCCTTCAAAGGGGGGGCTATGTTAAAACTTATGTTAATTACAATTCTTGTTACTTTTGTTTCCACCGGCAACCCTGCGAGGTGCCTGCTGTGAATAATTTTTTATAGTAGTAGATAAGATGGTCGATTTGAATATTAATATAAACCAGTGTACAAGCAATTGTCATGCAATAAAGACGTATATTCATCTACAGACAAAATTATTTATCAAAAACAAAATCATACAGTCCACGATACTTCAAACATAAAAACATTGGTCAATTCGAGACGGATTCTATTTGAATCAATCATAGAAATCAAAAAAGTGAACCAAACGATATTTCGTTTTTTCGCTTGTTTACCTACATTCAACCGCTGGAATTCAACTTGGAACAGCGACGATTCTATTCCAAAAAAAGGAACTGGGGCCCAGCAGGGACGTTAAAAAAATTGGCAACAATTCGGTGAGCCGGTTTTCCATTATTCATTCCTTATCAACCTTTACAATTTTTTCCTCATTTGCGATTTCGATGTTTTGAGTTCCTTTAAGTGTTAAAATTTATTGAAATATCAAGGCTTGATTGATATTTGCTATCTATTTATAATTAAAAGAAAGTGAAGGTAGGTTGTATTCTGCAATTATAAAACAGTTTAACTATTTCGTGTGGTCGCATTCAAGCGCTCTGAACTCAAGTTGTTCAAGTTTTATTAATCATTAATTACTATCATTAATATTTTACAATTATCTTGAAAAATTACGGCTATTAATTACATTGTTTAGTAAAATGATTGAAGAAATGTCAGCTCTTAAAAGAAAAAGGGGTGTTATTAAAAAGAAAATAGGAAATTGTGAAAAATTTGTAAATAGTATTAAAGGTGCTGCTCCTGAAAATAGGCCAGGTTTAATCGAAACTGAACTTCGATTAAACAATTATGAACCACTTTTGCGAGAGTTTCAAGAAATTCAGTCTCTCATAGAAACTGAATGTGATGAACAAGAATTGGAGGAACAAATGGAGGTCGCTGAAGAGTTTGAAAATAAATATTATCCATTATTAGCCTTTCTGAAAGAATATATGTTCAATTTGTCACAACTCGTTCAGAATGCAGGCCCAAATTTAGGTCAAATTTCTGGACCGGTTACAGGTCAAAGCATAGTAAATCCATTGTCGGCTCCAACAAGTTCGTCTCATTCATTTGATTTGCAGTCAGTCAAATTGCCAACTATAAAATTACCAATATTCAGAGGAGATTATGAACATTGGCTTGAATTTAAATCTAATTTTATTTCTATTATCCATACTAATTTGAACATTGGTAACATTCAGAAATTCCAGTATTTAAGATCCTCATTGGAAGGGTATGCTAAGCGAGTTATTGACACTCTTGAATTCACTGAGTCAAATTATGAGACTGCTTGGGAACTTTTGTGTAAAAGATTTGATAATACAAGAATTTTAGTAAACAATCACATTAAAGCAATTTTTGGTATCGATCTGATCACAAAGGAATCAGCATCTCAATTTAGACAGTTACTTGATACTGTATCAAAACACATGGCAGCATTGAAAGTGTTGAAACAACCCGTTGAAACATGGGATATACTTGTTATTCATGTGGTAGTTAGCAAGTTAGACAAAAATACGCAACGTCAATGGGAGGAAAATAAAACTGTTAATGAACTGCCCACATTGGATGAACTTTTTTCATTTCTAAAATCTAAAGCCGATGTATTGGAAACATTACAAACTAATCAAGTTCATGGTAGCAAAGATAGAATTTTTCTTCATAAAAATAATGCAAGGCAATCTCAAGTTAACGTTTCTATTTCTAATCCTACATGCAATTATTGCAAAGGTAAACACCTTATCTATTCATGTGATTCGTTTAAAAATCTAGCAGTTACAGAAAGAATAGAAAATGCAAAAAAACTAAAACTTTGTTTGAATTGCTTAAAGTTAGGGCATCCCAAAGAAAAATGTTTTTTAGGACCCTGTCCAAAATGTAAGCAAAGGCACAATACTTTGCTACATATAGACAATAAAGACAATATTCCAAGTCAAAATGAACAAGCAGTAAGTACTGTAATGTTAGTTAATCCTGATGTTGATCCTTCACAGGTGTTATTATCAACTGTTATTTTACGGGTAAAAGATGTTTACGAGAATGATCATTATTGTAGAGCTTTATTGGACTGTGGAGCTCAATCCAACTTGATAACACACACGTTTTTTAGCAAATTGAATTTACCTTCGAGTAAAACAAATTTAATTATTTCTGGAATAAACCAAGTTACGTCAAATTTGAACAAAAAATGCAATTTGTCCATTTCATCCAATACCATTGAATTTGAAACAAAAATATCATGCTACATTATACATCAGATTTCAAATAATTTACCCTCTCAACATATCAATAGTTCAAAATGGCAATTTCCAGAAAACATTGTTTTGGCCGATCCACGTTTCAATCAGCCAGGAGAAATTGATATGCTAATAGGTGCTAATCTTTTTTGGGAAATACTACTTGACGGTAAAATCAATTTAGGAAAGGGTTTACCCTTTTTACAGAATACAATGTTTGGTTGGGTAATTGCAGGTTCTGTTCCGACTTCATCTTCTAGAACAGTCTGTAACTTTATTCAATTGCATCCAGGAGAAGATGATCTATTAAAAAAATTTTGGGAAATTGAAGAAGTTCCTAATGACAACTTTATTCAGTCAATCGATGATATCGAATGTGAAACTTTATTTCAGAAAGATACGGTTAGAGACAAAAATGGGCGTTTTGTTGTCAAATTTCCACTGAAATATTCTCCAAATCTTTTAGGTGATTCACTAGAAATTGCAAAACGGCGATTTTACTCTTTGGAGAAAAAATTTGAATCAAACATTCATTTCAAAAATTTGTACAAAGAATTCATACATGAATATATTGAATTAGGTCATATGTCCAAACTATCAGAATCAGATATGACATACAAGGACAATCATCACTATTACTTACCTCATCATGGGGTGTTGAAAGAAAGTAGCATAACAACTAAATTGCGTGCGGTTTTTGATGGATCATGCAAAACTACTTCTGGATGGTCTTTGAACGATCTCCAATATACTGGACCAAAAGTTCAGAACGATATTTTTCCTATTCTATTACGTTTTCGGACTTACAATTTTGTAGTGTCCGCCGATGTGAGTAAAATGTATCGTCAAATCATAATGAATGACGAGCATCAATATCTACAACAAATTGTGTGGAGAGATTCTCCCAATGATAATATTTCAATATATAAATTGAATACCGTGACTTATGGAACGAAATCTGCTCCATATCTGGCGATGAACTGTTTGAGAAAACTAGCAAGTGAATATGAAAATGAGCATCCCAATCCAAGTAAAGTAATTCATCGGGACTTTTATGTTGATGATTTACTTACTGGTAATAACGATTCTCAAGAGTTGAATTCTACTTGTCGAATAATCAACTCAATCTTATCAAGTGGGGGTTTTCAACTTCGAAAATGGATATCAAATGACGCCAATGTACTATCCAACATTGAACACTGCCATATAAAAAATGCTATTATCAACTTGGGTGAACATGAAGGTACCAAAACTCTAGGTGTACAGTGGTTGTGTGAATCTGACACCTTGGGGTTCGTAATATCATTGTATAATCCTCCTGATATAATCACCAAACGTCACATTCTGTCGGATATAGCACGAATTTATGACCCCCTCGGAGTTCTCAGCCCTTGTATAATTATCTCGAAAATTATAATACAACGTTTATGGGAACTCAAATTATCATGGGACGAAGAAATTCCATCAGCTTACGCCAAGAGATGGAAAACATTCAGATATCAATTGAATTTATTGAATAGTCTGAAAATTCCCAGAAACTGTTTAAAAACAGATTACATTCTTACTGATATACACTGCTTCTGTGACGCATCACAAGAAGCCTATGCCACATGTATATATCTCAGGAGCCAAGGCTCTAATGGTAAATTCAGGGTACAATTGCTTTGTTCCAAATCAAAGGTGGCACCACTAAAACCACTGTCAATTCCAAAACTCGAGTTATCGGCTGCCCTTCTGGGTGCACAATTGTTAAAGCAAGTACTTTCATCATTAAGTTCGAATGTACAGTGTTATCTTTGGTCAGATTCACAGGTAACATTATATTGGTTGAATACACATCCAAGTGAATTGCAAGTATTTGTGGCAAATCGAGTTTCCAAAATACAAGAAATCACTAACATATCCGATTGGAAGTATGTAAATACCAAAGATAACCCAGCAGACTTGGCTTCACGAGGTCTCTATCCAGAAAAACTACTTTCTTCAACTCTGTGGTATGATGGTCCTCAATTTTTATATTCCCCACAGGGTGAATGGCCCCAGCTACCATTCAATTTAGCTATGGAAGAGATCCCTGAGTTGAAAATCAAAACACAAGTGTTTACTACTGTAAAAACTGATTCTCATAATAATGAATTCAATATTTTCAATTTATATTCTAGCTTAACCAAATTGAAAAGAGTCACTGCTTTTTGTTTTCGTTTCATTCAGAATCTGAAACTTAAAAAAGATAATTTGGAAAAACAAACGGGTCTATTAACAATATCAGAGCTTAGTTCCGCTTTTAACGCGCTCATTAAAATATCTCAACAAGAGAGCTTTAAGAATGACATAATGATTTTAGTCAAGAAAGGTTTTTTAGACAATAAACATCATCTATCATCCCTCTCACCCTTCATTGATGATTCTGGGTTATTGAGAGTAGGAGGACGTCTTCGTCTTTCTTCATTTGATACAAATATTAAACATCCAATTTTACTGTCAGCCAAACATAATCTTGCTAGATTATTATTTGTTCATAAGCATCATACACTACTTCATCCAGGGCCACAGTTACTGCTTTCCTCTATAAGACAAAATTTTTGGGTTGTTGGTGGCAGAACTTTAGCCAGACAAACCGTAAAATCATGTTTAACATGTTTCAAGTACAAACCCGACTTGATTTCAATGCCAATGGGTCAGTTACCCGAACAAAGATTAAAGCAATCATTTCCATTTGAGGTCACTGGAATAGACTATGCCGGTCCATTATCTCTGAAGGATCGTAAAACTAGAGGTTTTAAAATTGTTAAATGTTACATATGTATATTTATATGTTTCAGCACTAAAGCTATACATTTAGAGGCGGTCACAGATATGACCACAGAATGTTTTATAGCATGCCTCAGACGCTTCACGTCCAGACGAGGTATTCCAGCGCACATTTATTCTGACAATGGAACCACATTTGTTGGAGCCAAGAATGAATTACATGACCTAGGACAATATTTATCTCAACATTTTGATTCAATTATTAATCAAACATCATTACTGAATATAGTATGGCACTTCATTCCTCCATATACTCCAAATTTTGGCGGTCTTTGGGAGTCTGCGGTGAAAAGTACAAAACATCATCTAAAACGAGTAATGCAGAATACAATCCTCACCTATGAGGAAATCAGTACTTTACTAACTCAAATAGAATCAGTGTTGAACTCAAGACCTCTATTTGCCCTATCAAATGATCCTAATGACCTTGAGCCTATTACCCCATCCCATTTCCTAATCGGGCGAGTTGTCACTTCACTCCCAGATTATGATCTGTCCGAAGTACCAACAGGAAAGATGTCTCGTTTTCAATTGGTGCAGAATTTGCAACAGCAATTCTGGATTCGCTTCAATAAGGAATATGTAACTCAACTACACCAGCAATACAAATGGAAAGGACTTCCAACTCCACTCACCAACGGTACTTTGGTACTGGTTAAAAATGACAAGTTACCTCCAAACCACTGGATGCTTGGCCGCATCATTGAACTGCTACCCGGTCATGATGGAATACCACGTATAGCCACAATCAAGGTGTCTTCAGGAGTTATCAAGCGATCTACAAGACATTTGTGTATCCTGCCACTTCAATCAGAAACAATTCATTGAACACTTCAGTGTCAGTAATATGTTTATGCAAGGTCATATTTTGAAGGTGCCCTTCAAAGGGGGGGCTATGTTAAAACTTATGTTAATTACAATTCTTGTTACTTTTGTTTCCACCGGCAACCCTGCGAGGTGCCTGCTGTGAATAATTTTTTATAGTAGTAGATAAGATGGTCGATTTTAATATTAATATAAACCAGTGTACAAGCAATTGTCATGCAATAAAGACATATATTCATCTACAGACAAAATTATTCATCAAAAACAAAATCATACAGTCCACGATACTTCAAACATAAAAACAACTTGAAAGGCCATTTTTCTTTGGATACTCAAAAATATTATGGTTTTATTGATGCTCCTCATTTATTAAAAAGTGTACGAAACAATTTTATTGTTCATTGCTTTCTACTGTAAGGCAAGTATGCCACTTCGTTCTCATACTTCGAGGAGAACGGACGGGTTTTGAAGAGCAGAATTTGTGAATAGTAGAAGTGGTAAAAAAGTGAAGTAGTTACTCAAGAAATGTTTATCTGGTTAAGGTATAACACTGGAAAGACTGTGATAAGACACAATTAGCTTTTTGAATGAAAAGTGTGATAGTGCCATTTTGTGCAACTAGTGAATACAAACATCGTAAACGGGAGGTGAAATTGTAATTGATATAGCCATTGTCACTGCGCAATATTAGGAGTGACAATACTGGACTATTATAAATATAAATAAACTTTTCGGAAAGCATTTTCCACTTGAAAGTTTATTTCATAAATATATCAGGATATCATAGGAATCAAGAAAGTGTGTAAAATATTCGAATATTTAACATTGGTCGAATACACAGTCAACTTATCAGTTCTAAAAACGGAGCTGATAAGAAATAAATAAACCTTTTTGTCTCTGAAGGTAAAAAAAATGAAGATAAAGAAATTCGTATTCAGCGAAACAGATGTGTTTTAACACATATTGAAATAAATATTGTTGATTTGGGATCAACATGGATTTTAGAAAACGCAAAAATAAGGTTGGGACAGGAGAATCATCTAGCGACGAATCTGATGTTTTCGTACCGAAAACTAGGATTCCTAGGACGCTCGAAAAGGATGCTAAAAACAAAAATTGTTGGATCAAGCTATACAGGAGGCGAAGGTTGTTATGAAGGAGACGGTTAAGGATATATTAAACAAATCTGGTGAAAAAATTGACCAGATTAGGGATGAACTAAATAGGTCAATGAACACAGGAGGGGAGAGAGAGATCGGGTTCTTGGAAAAGGAGCTACAGGAGGGAGTGTAGCTCCCTCAGGCGTCCATTAGATTGGAGGGACACCCAGCATAAGTCGCTGGATATGTCAAACAGGATTGGGGCATTGGTGGAGACTATTCACCGGGCAACCACCAGATTCTCAGGGGGAAAAGTCCAATTCAACAAGGAGAAACAGACTGCAGTGAGTGGCAGTCTGCAACAAATTGTTGTCATGAGTGGACGCATGAGTAAGAAAATAGTAGAATTAGAGACACGAGAGGAGGTGGTAATGAAAAGAATGAGTGAGCTCGAAGCTAGAGTGAGAATGTACGAAACCAAGAGACAGAGAGAATGACAGCGCTAACAATAAGGTTAGAAGGCATGGCTGAATGGATCAATGAAATGGGGAAAGAATGGAGAGTGGTGAAAAAGACACTTGAAGAGGTTAAGGTACAGGTGAAAAATGGTGGGCCAACTGAATCGCGAGGTCAACGAAAACAGGTTGAACCTGTTCTGGTGGACCCAGCGCCATCTGGTATTTCAGGTTGCTCACAGATGGGACTGTAGGGCACACCACTGATGGAGATGCCGACATGGACACTGAGGGGGGCTACCAAATGGTAGAAAATAGAAAAGGAAGAAAGAAGAGGAACAGAACAGACGAACGTACGCGACGGAACTAGGGAGAGAGAGGAAAAGGTGGACCAGACCAGGATGGAAAACTTCCCCCCCTCTGGAGGAGGAGATCATCGTGGTGAAGGCGGACCAGCAGGACAAAACACCTGCTGCACGAATTGTCAGCGAGCGACTTCAGAGTGGAGGATGCATGAGTTATGTGGATGCGAATAATCGTAATCGATCTGGGGTTGTAATAGTGAAAGGTAAGGGCGAAGAGGCGCGACAGAGGATACGGGACGTGCTCCAGGGTGATAGTAGAGTGAATGTGAAGGAGGATCACAAGCCTAATCCCCACGTCCTACTCACTGCAGTGGAGAAAGGATATGGGGATCAGGAACTGATCCGACTACTGTACGAGCAGAACCCAGCATTGGGTGAGGGTCTCGAGCAGGAGGAAATGGAAAGGATGATTGTGAGAAAACGGAAGGAGTGCAGAATGAATACCTGGAAAGATAACATTGTTCTAGAGGTGAATGCGATGCTCTTCCGGAGTTTGATGCGTCTGGGGGTGGTGAGTCTGGACCTAACCGATATACATGTGGAGGAGCACAGCAGTGTGGCTGTGTGTTACAGGTGTTGTCACTATGGGCACACAGCGAAACCGTGTAGGCAGGATCCGACCTGCAACAAATGCGGCGGGCAGTATGAAGGAAAAGAATGTAGGGGTGGAAGGGAGCTCAATTGCGTTAACTGCAAGAGAGCTGGTGTGAGTGGGAGTAAAAGGAGGCACTCGGCATTGGATCCCAAGTGCCCAGTATATATGAGAAGGGTCGATCTACAGACGAAGAGGACAAATTACATTCAGGATAATAGAAATTAATCTTGGCAAAGGTAAAGAGGCCACTACACTACTGCGGAAGACCGCTGAAGAGCGTGAAGCCGCAGTAGTGTGTATTCAGGAGTCTTGGATAAAAGAACCAGCGTGGGAGGGTTGAAATAAACATGATGGTGGGGAAGGGACTAAGGTTCGAACCTGGGTTCGATCCTCCATCAGTAGATTGGCCCTAAAGGATGCGAGAAATGCGAATGGAGTCGGTATAATAGTGGGAAACGAAAGGAGCAGCATGAAAATCATGAACGTGTACGACGAACCGGGTGGAAGGAGGAATGTAAGAATGAACGAAATACGTATGATCTTTGATGAATGGGAAGGAAGGAAGATACTGGTAGGAGACTTGAATGCGAAAGATGTTGCCTGGAGACCCCAGGCAACATTACGGATGAAAGGGGGGAGGATATACTGGATTGGGTAACCGAAAAAGGTTACCTGATAGAAAATGATTGCGAGAGTCCGGCAACTTTCTCCAGCAACAGGGGAGAGAGCTGGGTCGACCTGACTATTAGTGACAGTGCGCAGCTGGATGGGTGAAAAGTATGCATGGAGGAGACTCTGAGTGACCATAGGATGATCGAGTACTGCTTAACGGGGCTATCTAAGGCGAGGAAAGTAATGGTAATGAATATTAGAGGTGCCAACTGGGCTGGTATGGAACGTGAGCTGTCCAACTATAGCCCAGGGAGGTATGACAGAAGAGATTGAGAGGGAAGCGGCTATGCTGCAAGAAAAAATGAGAGAGGTGTGCATGAGGTACATACCTAGGAGGAAAAGGACGATCGTCCCAGAAAAAGAATGGTGGAATGCGGAGCTGGAAAGCTCGCGCAGGAATGTAAGGAGGATGAGAAGAGACATGCAATGAATCAAGGACGAGGGTGCAAGAAATGAAAGGAGGACTGAATACAAGAGAAAAAGGAATAGATATAAGAATGCTGAGATGGTGTGGCTGAGGGAGAGGGTAGAACAAATCCAGAATGAGAATCTGTGGGATCGAGTTTACCGACTCCTAGACGATGATAGAGCCAGGAAAATACCCTCTAACGTCAAGAAGGAGGATGGGTCCTATACCGATGGGTAGGAAGAAACCAGTAGATATATACTGGGAAAGTACTTCCCTAAGGACGATCGCTTGTGCGACACCCCTGCAAGGTGGGGGATACGGGAGAGTGAACAGGGAGAATGTGGTGAGGATCAGCCGTCCTTCACGGTTGGGGAGCTGCGCGCGGTAACCGAGCAGCTACTCGACGGAAAAGCGACGGGAGTGGATGAGGTCCCCAACGAAGTGATTCAGAGGGTGACAGTCTGGAAATAGGAATGTATGATGAGGCTGTTCAATGCCTGCCTAGAAAGAGGGTATTTCCCGAAGGTGTGGAAGCAGACAAAGGTTGTGTGGATGCCTAGGAAGGACGGAAATCCCAGGCCAATCAGCATTCTGACGGGCCTGGGACGGATGTTGGACAGGCTTCTTAATGGTAGGATACAGGTCTGGTGTGAAAGGGAGTTGAAGTTCTCACCCAACCCGTACTGTTTTAGGGCGGGAATGAATACGGAATACGGTGATGGCAGTGGAAGAAATGGTGAGGCGAATAAAAGAGAGGAAGGAGACTCAGTCTTTTTGTGGCGTTAGACCTGTCAAACGCCTTTAATACCGCGTGGACACCGGCGATAGCGAGATGCATGAGACGTATGGGAATGCCGGAGAATGTGGGAAAAGCGTGTATGAGTTTTATAGGGGAGCGAACAGTCACCTCTGGAGCGGTTTCCGAAATGGTAA
>WOGM01001006.1:0-10758 GCA_015342125.1 Leptinotarsa haldemani | reverse complement strand
GAACTACGAGGACTGCAACTCATATTTGGGGGGCAAGAATGACCTGAGTCCACTGACCGCACTGAAAAAGAAGAAGGTGGATCAATCACTTGTGAATTAACCTTTATAGTAGACTGATGAATATCCACAAATCTCGGTTTGTTTTGAAAAAATTTCAGTTCCGTACTGAAATTAGGGTAATTCATGATTACGTATAGCGCCATCTGCTTGCGAATAGCTCAAGTAATAATTGATAGTTACGTACAGCGTCATTCATATATACATACAGGTGAAGCTAATATAAAGCGTGTAGAAAACAGAATATTCTCAATCCGGATAATAATTTGTGCCTTGAGTAATGTTCAACAAATGTAGTTTTCAATACTCAGTTACTGTCAATTACTCAGTATTCTTGGTAGGCTGATAATATAGTGAATAACGAGAGAAACAATCGAAAATAAAAAAAATCTCTTCCAGAGTTTCCATTTCAACCCTTATTTGGAGTGTTTATCGAATAGAAGTTGAGTCAATAAAATGTCCCTTCATTATTCACTTTACGTCTTGTTTCTCGCGAATTTCACCGAAACGTAATCTATTTTTGTCGAAACTCCATTACCTTTTGTGAGTAATTTCGCGTAATTTAGTGCAATTGAGAAGCAAACGACCTCAATAACGTGAATCCCGCATTTCATCGCCTGTAATGCTGTGAAGCCCACCTCAATCATGAAACACGGCGACAACATCGTGAAGACATCACATCGGCAATGACGATTGCGGGTGTTTCTCAGTGGCGTGCGATGTTCACAATATCAATTCGTAGTTAGTTTTGGTAGGTGGGTAGCCTGTAGGGTTGACGTGAGTGGTCAGTTTCATTTAGTCAATCGACCGCTGTGTGAACCGGTGGTTCGAACCGCAAGGCCGTGTTCGGAATCACACGTTGAAAGGTAAGATCTCGTTAGTCCTTAGTTCGCACAAGTTTCGACTTTTCAGAGTTGCCGTTAGTAGGGGAGCGACGGCGGGTTAACGGAAAACAGATTTTAAACGACTATGCAGTTGAAACTGAAGACTGAACTATTAAACTATTCTTAATTACATTGAAGGGAAATAAAGGAGGGAAAATCGTATGTGAGAATCAGGATTATCGTTGAATGTCATCATTTTTGGTGACCCTATTTTAACGACTTTGCTGGTTTATATGGTGGTGCACCAGCGGTGAATCAATTTCAATAAATCTGTCCGGTATCAAAATCTTACTATCGAAATTATTATGTTTTACAAGTGAATCTTAATTTTTTTAGTATTTAGCATAGACTTGCTAGCTCTAAAATGTATACAACAAAACAGATTGTTTCATGGCATCATTTTTATTTAATGTATTCCGTTTAAATCTGTTTGAAATTTGTTTTTCCGTTAATCAGCTGTGGTCCCCATACGAACGACAACTCTCAGAAGTTGAGAAACTTGTGCGAGCTAATGACTAACGAGGTTATACCTTTTAATTTTTCATTATTTCTAATTGGGGTTTTCCAGATAGTTCCCCAATGTACGGATCTTTTCAAATCCACTTATCCTCATAAAATTCAATATTCCCGAATATATTTTCCTAAACAACCCGAATATTTAAGCCTATTTCCATGTAAATAGTATGAACTACAACTGTTATGAACTATCTTGGGAATTAAGCTTATCGCTCACTTGTCCGGCACAGCACAGCACGGCGCTGTCCGTCGCCTGATGGCAACGGGTAGGAGCATCGCCCATTTGTCGAGCTACAACCAGCATACTGGTTTGATTTCAAGGGAATTTCACTTGAAATGTTTCCTCGTCCATTTTCATAGGTTTCGTCTGACACTGTGCTGTCAACTGATGGAATAACAAAAGAGAAAGACTTCCCAGGCACTTTTGGACAAGATGATGCTGGCCGGCGCTGGCAGGCGACGGACGGTCTTGGCTGTGCCGTGCCGTGCTAGTGGGCACTGGTCCATTCATTTTCATTGTTCCAATCCTATCCGTATTTTGACGAGACGTGCCGTGCTGTGCTGTGCTGGACAAGTGGGCGGTAAGCTTTACCGGCTATTATAACCTTTTCTACCTACCCAACTTATGTCCATCCCTACAACGACGAATCTGACCCCTTCTCTAACTAACGATGTGAAAGATAGCTATATACCTTTGTAAAATCATTCATTTCAAATCTGGTTTGAAATGTAATGAACGGTACAGTAAGAATAAATCTTGTATTGTCTACAGAACATCTAGCCAATTATTTATCTTTTCACAAGAGTAATTGTAATTCTTGTGTGCATAAAGCAGTCATACTTACGATAAAACAATCGTGGGTCAAAACAAAACCATTTTGAAGTCTAATTATTCTGACTTTACCTGTTGGATAATTGTTTTCAATATCTAATGAAGTGAAAAGTATTGAGAAATATGTTTCAGAGTATATATGATTTGCATGCCTATATGAGTGAAACTGGATAACATTCAGTTTTCAGATGAGGCGAAAATACCAACAAGATACGTGAGTTAATGTGAGTAATGCATTTGCAAGAAAATTGTTTTGAAATTTCATGCGAACAAGAAAGTATGTGTCATAAGACTAATAATTTCTATTCGGATCAATAAAAGCAGATTTCACCAAGTAGTTTCTCTTTTGCTGCCCAAGAGCTGTTTGACAAAAAATTAGGGGAACACTGCAGCTTTCAATGCATGGCAAGTAGATAAAACCAGAGTCTGAAAACGAAGAATTCATAATCAAACACCAGATAACCCTGTTGCGGTCTGTCACAGGTTTTCAATGTTAAACTACGAGTTTATGAGTTATTAGACTGCCCTTGAAGAAAGAGCCTGAGTACTAGTGAGAATGCATATTTTTCGTTCATTGCTTATTGTGTTTTTCTCCCATCTTTTCATCTATTTTAAAAAGCTTGTTTCCTCTAATTATTTCAACAGGTCTTGTGTTGAATGTTTTTTCATATTCGTTTGGATTTGATTTAGATGGTCCATAAAGTTCTTGCCTTCTATTGTCCAATAAGTCACATTGAAATAATTCTTGACGAGTTAACATTGTTCCTTCACAGGATTGTCCTCAGCTGGTGTATCCGTTTTACAGCCTATTTATCTCTATGTATGAGTAGCTTTGTAATTATTTATGGGTTTCTTATCTAAAAGTTACAGTGATCCATTTAGAATTGCCTGCAATGCGGACTTTTAAAATTTTTCAGTTACCTTTTGTTGATTAGATTAAAAGTTGCCTTATATTGTTTTCAAAGCCAATATATTACGGTACAAATGTCGTATGTCGTAATAAATAAAGCAACTGAACTTCAACCGTTCTGTCTAATAGGATCGTATGTCGTATTCAATAATCCGAAAGTAATGACTTAGACCTACACTATAATACGAGTGCACAAGAGCACAAGAAATACACAGCGGGAGACACAAGCAAATTCGAAATAGCAGACCGTGTTTGGACTCATCAACATATCAAGTGGGCTCACAAGCTGAAATCATCCACAAGTAGGAACACTGGTTTAGGAGAAAATTCAAGAGCCGCATATATGTTGTCCAAGAAGGAATTTAGCCAAGCTAGCGTAGAGATACGCATAGAGATACGCTAACCGGTCCGCTCTCGCTAAAACCAATGAAGCGGTTAGAGGGAAGATGGGATAGGTGAAAGAACTTGAATGAACTATAAATAGTCAGATCTCGGAGGCAGTTATCACCCGAAGACGATTGGACGATTGTGCAATCTTTTGATTTTCATTTCTTGTTAATAATTTTTTAATTTTCAGCTCGTGTTAATAGTTCAATTTTTCGATTTTTTTGGTTGTTGTTTGTATGTTATTTCATTGTAATTTCAGTTGTTTGCTCAATATAAATGTTGTTTTTCAGCTAATCTTTGTGATTTTTCACAGATGCTTTCAAAGATCTCAAATCCATTTATATCATATTAGACAATGGAAGTCCGAACTAATGAAAAGCACCACGAAACATTGTCAACCACCTTCAAACAAACGCCAAATATGTTATGTTAATTTGGAAAATTTGACAATGATAACTCATGACTTTCAATACAAAAACTAAAAAAGCGTTCAAGTATCAACTTGGTAAAACTTCCGTGCCTTATCGAAACTGGCGTTCCGCCACTGTTTTTTTAAATGCACATTCGCGTGTTTTTGGTCTATCACTCCCGTAATGTTTGATTTGTCCCGGCGCGCGAGTGTCTCTCCAAATAGTGATGGAGTGGGCGCCCGTGGTTGGGGAAAGGAGACGATGTTTCGAACACGGAACGGAATTCTGGTCCCCAGACGTTTTGATGAAGATAACTCGCCCGCTTGGGACCCGCCACTGGGAAAATGGCGTGCTCGAGAAACGAAAGTATAACTTGGACAATTCGAACATTCAATTCAACATAGGAAAAGGTGGTATAACAATTTGAAAATTTTCGTAGTAGTGTACACTTTCAATACTCGTCAATGTTTAATAATAACTCCACTTCTTTGATATTACGATTGAATTCTCGAACTGCTTGAAAGCACTTTCTAGCTACCACTTCATTTCTTAATTATCCGTACAATTTTTATGAAAAATTCGTTATTTTGAAAACGAAAGGCATGTTTTTCTGTTCCGAATCAAGTATATGCTACTTATCGTATGTCACCCATATTTGTTCCCATATATATGGCAAAACACGTGGTGCGTTTTTGTAAAACCGTTGAGTGAAAATCTCACAATAAAGTGTTTTTTGAATACGTTAGTTATAGATTTTCATCAAGTATCGGTCAATTCCATCATACATACTATTGAATTTTCTCAGTGGCAAAACTTACATAAATGCCTGTCGACTATAATGCAATACTCATCGTGTAGTTAGCCTGGAAAGTAGTCGGTTTCTGGTAGGCATTCAAAGATCTTAATAATAATAATAATAAATGAATTTCTTGACAGCTGAAATAACAAGATACAATATGGAGAAAAACAAAATACAAATTTGTCAATAGGATACAAGATTGAACAGAGTTCATTCTTCCTCTTGCACCTTACCAAAAAAAAAAGATGGAAAAAAAATGAAAAACAAAAAAAAACCAAAGGACCTGAAATTGTAATTAGAATTGTGATAGCGAGTACAACATTTAATTCATGAGGCGGATATCGATACAAACATAAGGATACTGCAAATATTTTAGCTATGGTCTACAAGAGCCAATGTGTCGTAGAACAGATTCGAATATAATTGTTTTTTCAGATGGTGTTTTTTCAGGCAGTACCTGAAACTGAAAACAGATTTCGACCGAAAGAGAGGTGGTAGGTTGTTATAGAATTTAGCTATCGTATATGTAAATGCCCTTTTGAATAGTTCTATGGAGTGTCTAACAACATGGATCATTTTGCGCCTGATATTCACATTATGAACATCAGTTCGATAAGTTATTTTGTTATAGAGGTAGGAAGGTATTCTATAGACAAAAACTTCATGAAATAATGTTGAAGAATGAAGAGTCCGCCTATCGTACATTTTCAGCCACCTGGCTTTTTTGAGTGTATGAGAAATCGGTTCTCTTTTCTTGATACCGTATGAAAATCTCAAACAAGAGTTTTGAACTCTTTGAATTCGTTGTTGCTCATTTTTATTCAGAAAATAATGATACACTACGTCACAATGATTGAAAATAGATAATATCAACGAATCACAAATGAGTAATTTGGTTTTTAGGCTCAAGACATGCCTATGAGGGTATAATACTTTCATTTTCCCAAATGCTCTTTGAATCAACGTTGAAGTATGTTTTTTGATTTCAAGTTCATCATCGATAAAAACTCCTAAATTTTTAACCTGATTTACAACTGGTAAAACAGTGTCATCAATTTTTATGATCAGTTCTCTAAGTTTCGACCTCCCAAATACAATCATAGAGCATTCGGAATTATTAACTTCCAGGGCATGTTTCTTTGATACATTAACGAATTGATTCAAATCCTCATTAATGATATTTTCGCTTTGCTGTACAGAATCAGGAGTAAAAGAATAATACGACTATGTATCATCGGCATACATATGATATTTGAGTTTTTTCAAACAGGTTATCGACTGGGAGGTGTAAATTATGTAGAGGATAGGTCCAAGGATTGAACCCTGTGGGACACCTGAAACATTATTTTTGAAATCTGACACGTGGTTCTCCACTCTAAAAATTTGTTGTTTATGTGAAAGATATGAATCGAAAAATTTCAAAGTGCTTTGAGAAAGTCCTGTATAATGTAATATAGATCGAAGTAGTTGATGATTCAATGCATCGAAAGCTTTGCTAAAGTGGATCAATAGTAGGACAGTGATTTCGTCTTTATACGAAGCTGCGACGATATCATCTAATATGTATGTTCAATAAAACTGTAGCACAGCTATAGTTTGGTCTGAAACCAGATTGCAGAATTGGAAGGAAGTGTGAAGGTGGTTTCTCAACTGTTGAGCAATAGCCTTTTCTAAAATTTTAGAAAGAACTGGAAGAAGACTTATAGGACGCAAGTCTTTGAATTCCTTAGGTTCTTTAATTTTGGGTATTGGAACCACGATAGACTGCTTCCACATACTTGGGAAAACTTTCTTCTTCAGGCAAAAGTTTATAATATGTAAAATAACGGGCACTATAGGTGGACAACAGACATGAAGGTTAACAATTCATTTTCGGTGATCAATGTCAATTCAATGTCTTCCGGCCACCATCATCAACTTCATTTATTCTTATGGGCGCTACATTGGATTCGTTATGTTTTGAATAGAACCAGATTTTACCCTTTCAATAATGTATGATAAGGTAATCATTCTTTTTCGAAATATTGGAGATATTGAAAAAAATTAATTCTTATCATAATAGGCTTTGACTTTGATGCTTCTAAATTTGACTTTCAATTTGTCATACTCAATGACATTTTATTATTATACAAGTCATCGAATTTTTGGCAAAAAATGGCTTTCACGAATGAAGAGAAAAGAGATATGATACAAACTTATTACAAATACGACAGAAACAGTGTTAGGACATCGGAAATGTATTTACACTTGTATCTCAAAAGACGACAACCACATCGAAATATGTTCAAGTTCAATTAGATATAGGAATAAGATACTTTGTCTAATTTCCACTTATTTAATGTATTGATATTAATACGACCAAGGTTTTGGTTCTTACACCATTCTCAAGTCAAGTCAAGTCAACACACTAACACTAGCGTGTTAACACACTAGTGTTAGACCACTTGAGAATAATGGAAAAACCAAAAACTTGGTCGTATTAATATCAATACATTAGGAAAGTGGAAATTGGACAAATTATCTTATTACTATATCTAATTGAAGATGAATTTCCCCAAAATAAATGAGTCATCAATATCACAAATATGTTCAAGTTATTGGATCAACATATCACCGAGTTTGGTTCGTTTGAAAAGCCAATGAAAAAATAAGGAGACCGAATCAACAATCAAAATTTGATAAATGAAGTGTGTATGAGGTAAATTAGACATTGTGTCCTTTTCAATGAAGATAGAACTTTGAATAAATAACAATAATCAACTAAAATGTAAAGACAAAAGTAAATCACAGCAAATGCACAAAATGCTGGCTTTGAATATTATTCACTGCACCATTATTTTCCCACCTCCTGTGTTGAAGGTCCTCAATATTTTGATATTCCCTCTGACCATAAACTCTATTTTGTAGTGTACCCCATAAGAATATCCATATGAACACAATATCCCTATGAACACAAAATCCATATGTACACAATATCCATATGAACACAATATCCATATGAAAACAATATCCATTTGTACACAAAATCCATACGCCCACAATATCCATATGAACACAATATCCGTATGAACCCAATATCCATATGAACACAAAATCCATATGAACACAATACCTATATGAACACAATATCTCTATGAAAACAAAATCCATACGATCACAATATCCATATGCACACAATATTCATATAAACACAATATCCATATGAACATAAAATCAATATGAACACAATATCCATATGAACACAAAATCCATATGAAAACAATATCCATATGAACACAATACCTATATGAACACAATATCCTTATGAACACAATATCCATATGAACACACAATCAATATGAACACAATATCGATATGAACACAATATCCATATGAACACAACTACTTCCATATGAACACAATATCGTATATGAAAGAGGTAAAATTTCACGGACATGGAACAGTGTCCTCAATGGTGGACATTGATGTTTCGGAATAAGACACTTGTTTTATTGCCTTTTCAGCACCGATCTGGTTAACATTACAAGATGAAGAACTGATTCCATTCATGAAATTACGACCTTATGTCACAAATGAGTTGAATCTATTAATAACATCAATGCTTATTCGATTCAATCTCAGCCTTAGGAATCTTGTTTGAATTGAAAAGGGTATATTTTTAGGAGAGAATAACTTTCAGGCAAGAAAGATTTTGGCTTTCTACTTCTTCATTTTCATGAAGAAAGTTAGATATCTTTCTCAGGATTGCTACACAATACCGTATACTAATATAATCCGAAACATCGATGTCCACCATTCAGGATGACAGTGTTCAATGTAAATGAAATTTTGCTTGTTTCATATACGAATAGGAAAAGAAAAAAGTGTTTTTTGTATAATTCAATATTTATATAAAAGTAATTGTTTCGAAAGTTTTTTTTCGTGTAATTCAATGTTCATGTGGAAATAGTTGTTTCGAAAGGGCTTTATCTTTCAATTTTTCAAATTTAAACTATTTTGATTGGATATAGTTTTTTTGAATGGTTCAGTTGACATTATTCTTTTCTATTTGAACTAGACTATTGGAATTGTTCCTACTCAAAACATATTTCAAGGGATATGCTAATAATTGAGAATCATCCTATAAAACATATTATTTTAATTAATGTTTCATCTATAAACTCTACAAAAAATTTTGGCAGATGAAAAGAAAATTTTCAAATCAAATTTCCCGTAATATGCTCATTTTGAGTATCTGTATAAACCCTTCAATACCTATATTCAATAAATATGGGCAAAAGTATAAACAACTAACCGAAAAATTTATTGACACTTTACGTACATTATATAATAATGAGATCACAATATTCAATCTTTGTTGATGGCGCTGATCATCAAAGACACTCTTTGATTGGCACCGCATCCAACAGTGTTCTGGATGTAATCGGGGAAGTTGCTCTCCAATACACGAATCCTCCTTCTGGACACATCCGGGATGGCGTGGGTGGCGAGGTAACTTTCCGGGGATTTGTAAACAACCTTGTAACCGGTGAAGCAAGGTCCTACCTCCCATCTGTAAACTTCCCGCTCACCCTCGAATCTGAAGAAGAGGGCATTTCCGAGATCAGTTCCAAGAACGACGATTTTGTTTTCTTTTTTGCCAAGATCTTGGATCTTGCCAGCTGCGCAGCCTGCTCTTAGATACTCGGTACGGATCTGGAAGATTCTGGCACCGGACAAGTATGTGATGATCAGTTGGTTGTTGTTGCAGCCAGCTCTGTGGACTAGAGCGATGTAGAGGACATCTCTTCTGCAGTTGGCAACAACTTTGGGTAAGACTACTCTGTATCCTCTGTTTCCAGCAACGTCGAAGACAAGGATGGATCTGGTAGCGGCATCACTCACATAGACGAAGGGCCTGCCATCAGGAGCGTATTCAACTACCAAGTATTGCAAACGAGAGGCTTGAGCAACCAGGCCACAGAGGTCCAAGGTTTTGACCTTCTTTCCGTTCAGAACGTTGATTCCTATCACCCTTGGGGGCATCCTACGCAGGGGCTGTTCCAAAGAGTTGACAACACCAGTATCCAGAACCCAAAGGATGTTGTTTTCATCCAGATAGAGATCCACAACGGACTGAAGGGCATTACAGTCTCCTTCTTCTTGAGAAGCCCAACAGGGGAAGGGGGTGAGGATGGCTTCAGCTCCCCTCTGTTTCAGTCCTATTCTGGCTAGGGTGACTGGCACACCGGGTTTGTATCTTGGCAGGGCTACGAAGATGTCATCTTTGAAGATTTGTGCTCTTGTGGCGATGATGTGCTTGGGGATATACCGGCCTGAAGATTTGTAGATTGATTTTGTTGCTTCGTTGGGCCAGTCGAATTGACCTCCGGTCCATTCAATCAGGTCGCAGGTATTTTGTGCATCTACGTAGAGTAATGCCAAGGTCAGAACCAGAACTCCCCTGAAGATCATTTTTCTGGAATACAAAATGTCTGTTATTATTTTACGGTTGGTACTGATAATGCAGGTTGTGCTTCCTTAGAAATAGCGGAACCTTCAAGAAGTAGCAACAGATCTAGTGGAAGTCGAAGATTGAAACTAGCCAAAAAATCATGTTGATTGTTGGGAGGTTCAACTCACACTGAACGGTTGTATTTTTTCAACATCTCTATATTTATCCTGGAAGGAAGTTTCTAAATTATGAAATTCAGACTTTAGAGATAATTTCAATTGGTTTATAGTCGAATAACTAACTAGTGTTTGGACTAACCAAGTTTCACTTGAATATATTAAAAAAGGTAATCTAGAAGAGAATAGCGATAGAAACCGGTTTCACAGGAAGAAAGTAGGAATGAAACATCACTGGAAATCTAGTTTTGGAGTGTTTGATACGCCAAACATTGGATGTTTCCTCTCTTCGCTATCTTCTAGGGAGGATTAGAAGTGCTACAGTGTTATTTCCAAATAGGTCACCAAAACAT
>WOGM01001005.1:0-10759 GCA_015342125.1 Leptinotarsa haldemani | reverse complement strand
CTCACCGCAACTTTGCCGCTGTTCATGTTTAATAATATGACAATTAGATATTTTTGTTTGTATTTTTCAAATTAAAATCGTTGTGAGAGCTACCAGAATTGCCTCCGCGAGCTACCGGTAGCTCTCGATCGACAGGTTGGCGACCACTGATATAGAGGAATATATTGTAATAGCGGGATCTTTACCTTACTAAAGGCTTCATCAAATCAACATACCTACATTTCAATTTTAGCGACATATTTCAAAGATTTTATATTTATGATTTCATTTATACTTACATTCTTTACTTATATTTCATAGTAGATGCATTTTATCTCTGATCAAGGATTTCTGTTTTATGAGAGAATTTTATTATGGTAAATAATCTACAAAGAAATAATTCGCGACATGGTGATACAAAATAATTTATGAGTACACAAACTACATTAAAGCTCTTGAGTTCAGTTACACCAGAAAATGAATATGAACAGGTGGAAAGGTAGGGGAACATTGGGTAGTAGGGAGGTTTGGGCTTCCCCGCATTTCTCGAAATTCATGGTAGATATTTTTTATTTTCTGCCACAGCACTATAGTTCAATAACTGGCAACACCGCTCGTCAAATACGTCAGCTGTCATTCCACTTGGTTGTCAAATTATATGCGGTTAACGGTTTGTTGCATACAGAAGTAAATATTTCGTTCGTGATTTGGAGAAACATAACGAATAAATCTTCACGAAAGTGTAAGTATCTATTTCAAATTTTTTTGTGTTAAATAAATATTATAAACAACTGTTTATTAGGATTCAACGTTTGCCAAAAGAAAACTCATACAAATTTGTTTGAAATGTGAGGCTATGAGAAGTGCATTTTGATGTTATACTTTAATACTTTTTATTAACTATTCCTATTGCAATGACTTTATTGATCATTTCTTTTCATGGCAATGCCTTCCTTTCAAAAAGAAAAATAGCGACGCGAAATCCCTACAGATGTTTTTATGCGCGCATATATAAAGGACATTGTAAAATAGTTTGAGGTTCCAGAAACTGATGAAGCAATCGTGTTGCGAAACGTATCTTGAAAAAAATTCATTATGGAAATTCCTTAATCATCATCATATATATTACTTGGTGGTGTATGAATGTCTCAAATCTAAAATGATAACTTATAGTCAGTTATATTCCAAATCCAAAATCTCAGTACCCAATTTTTTTTATTTATGCATACAAAAAAAGTGCATTATCCATTTTTATAAATACGTTGGAATTCATTATCAAAATATTATTTCTTTCATTAATTTCATTATAAACAATTTATAAACAATTTTTCACATGTATTGTTTCAACGTTGATTTTGCAATTGACAAATATGTTGAAACAATCTGTTTGTGAAGGAGTGAAAGGATACATTTCTCTGATTTCGTCACAAAATAGAAATGGGACAATCCGAATAAACTTTTTGTTTGGAAATATGCGTTATAATTGAGTCGTTGATCAGAGAAGCGAAACCATTTCCTTTGAAAATGAAACGTTTTCCAAGAAATTTTCGAATAATACGAATGGAGAAATATACATAATGAGCGGAAATTATTGAGCAGTTTTGTATAAAATAGAGGGAATTCAAAACAAAGCCGAATTTAAGAAAGTTTAGCGTTCCAACTTAGTTTTACTTCTACTGAAGCTCAACTCGGTTTTTATAAGTTTCCTTGATTACTCATTTAAGCTAAGAAACCGAACAGTAGCTACCAAATCAAGGAATGGGAATTGCAAATGGAACGGAATGCTAATTTGAAGTCTGCATTGGGTTTTGCAGCAAACTCGGTTATTTCGGTTAAATAAAAAGTGAAGAAAGAATACTAACTACTGAGCTGTCTCAAACTCCCTCCGGAATTATAATCAGATCATTAGGCAATGGTGAAACGGAAATTAAGTAACTGCCTATTTTTTCGATTTGGGTGAATGTGACGACAGTTGTTTGACTTGACCTATATTCTGTGGCAATGTCATTTGTATAATTGACGCAAAAATATGAACTCGGGTATTCTTTTCGGTTGATACATAACGAAAGAAAGCGAAGATAGTTTCTATTCTTTTGGGTATGTTTACAATCGTGTTATATTCCTTCACCAATGATGACACGAAATTCCTGTGATTGGAAATGAATCAAATGAGCGTACGACTATCATGTCATGAGCGGATTCAACTCATCAGTGACATGAAGTTGTAATGTAATGAGTGAATTGAGTGTTTCATCTTGCGAAGTTATCCATATTGGTGCTAATGAGGCAATGAGGTGAATGTCTCATTTCGAAACTTCGAAGTCTGTCCTTGAGAATGACAAGGTTTGATATAATTATTGGTATTATTCATTAGAAACGTCAAACACTGCTGTCAAAAGTGAATTGTAAAGTAGAATATAATAATGGGCCAGTCATAGTTTTTTTCCCAAAATCTAGCTTTTTCATACCGACTTTTTGACAAGTCTCTTGGGTGAGATGATATACAGGGTGTAACATAAGTACGTTAAAATATTCAAGTGACGTATTCCTGAGACAATTTTAAGAAAAAAGTCTATATGAAGTTGTGTCCAAAAATGCTTCGTTTCGCAGATACGGGGTGTTGAAATTTAATTTTTTTGTTCGCTTTTTGAAAATAACTCTAGCAAAAAATAAGTTATTTTCACAAAATTCGGTACTTTTTGACGTGGAAAATTATAATTTCCTATGAATTCTCATGTAACATTCAGAGGGCGCTGCGTATGCTGTCATTATTTATTTCAAATTGCCCTAACTTTTTGACAGTAAACTTTTGGTACTCTTCATGGAAAAAACCTATTTCCCACCCCTTTTCGAAGTAAAACAGTTACATTTCCTCAACAACTTTGAAGGTGATCGTTTTCGAGATATTTACAATTTTCTATATCAATGCATATTACTTTATAGCCAAATTTGATTTCAATAATTTTTGTCAATTTGAAAATTAAATTAATTAAATCCAGTAGGCTTTGAAAGTTTGTTTATGAAAATGGAAGTTTGCTGTCACCTTTTCAACTATCAATTGACAAATTCACTGTTCGTAGTTTATAAAGTGATTTTTTTGGTACCATACCCGACTTTACGAATGCTGAAATCACTGATCACTGCATCTATCAGGAAAGGTGTCCTCAACGCGTGACTACTTGTGCAGCGACATTTGCGAATCTTTTCCGGCTATTTTCCGAATCTGAAAGCTTTGAAACAAATTCTGCAGTAGAACGGCCATGAACAACAAGAACTTTAGAATTGGAGGAGGCGGTTATCGAAGAAATTAGTGAACATCCAGAGACAAGTACAAGAAAAATAAGTTGAACTTTAAATGTGATTCGCATGACAGTTTACAGAATTTTTAAGAAACACAATGGATCTCTTGCTCATTTCAGGGTGATAGCAAGAACTTCTTTAAACGTAGTATATCCCCAACGATGGATATGAAGAGGAGACACTGAGCATTGGCCTTCGAGGTCACCGGACCTCAATCCCGTCGATTTTTTCTTTTGGGGACAAGAAAAATTACTATTTTATGCTGGCCCCATTGAAAACAAGGAAATGTTGAAGGATCGCATCATAGCTAGCTGCGAAACAATAAGAAATACTTCGGGCATTTTTAAACGGGTGCGAAATTCTTTGATGAGAAGAGCAGAGGCTTGTATTACTGTTGGGGGTTGTCACTTTGAACAGTTTTCATAAATTTGTTTCGTTCCATGTTTATATGTTTATTTTCCTAATATATAACATATTAATTTTCCGAATTGTTTTTTTTTACAAACGCCGAAATGTAGCACTTTATAATTGAATAATTGAACCTGACATTTTTTTTTTAATTTGTATTGAATGAGCAGTTCGATAATGCGCAGTTTAGAAGAAGTCTGTATGGGTATACTGCGTATAAACTTTGAGGAATATAACTAAAATTGCAAAAAACTTATGACAAAAACCTAACATCTTTTGAGAAAGTTCAACAATCTGTATTTCGAAAACGAATAATTTTTCGTTGAACATTTTATATAAAAGAGTTGTTTATTTTGACGAGATCCACCACATAATATTCTCAGCAACTTCACTCAGCACCCTAGTAGCTAAGTAATATGCATCGATATTGAAAATTGAAAATATCTCGAAAACGATCATCTCCAGCGTTGTTGAGGAGATGCACCTTTTTTACTTGGAAAAGGTGTGGGAATTAGGTTTTTCCATGAGAAGTACCAAAAGTTCACTGTCAAAAAAGTTAGGGCAATTTGAAATAAATAATGACAGCGTACGCAGCCTCTGAATGTTACATGAAAATTAATACAAAATTATGATTTCCAACGTTAAAAAACCCCGGGTACCGAATTTCGTGCAAATAACGCATTTTTTGCAAAAGTTATTTCCAAAAAGCGAACAAAAAAATTCAATCGTATCTCCGAATCGAAGCATTTTCGAACACAAGTTCATATAATTTTTTTTTATATAAAATTGTCTCACGAATAAGTCACTTGAATATTTTAACGTACCTATGTTGCACCCTGTATATTTCTGAAGGGAAAAGTGAGTACAAGATTCTACATTTCTTATGGGAAAATATGAACAAAAAAACAGATAAAAATCACCTAAATCTCACATAATTTATAACGTTAATTACTATTTTTTGTGCACATAATAAAATTCTGATAGGTTGGTTTCTAAATGAAACAACTCTTATTCGAGAATACTACGAATTTAACATTGTCCAGTAATAGTCAAAATACGAAGCAGTCCTGATATGAACGTTTTGGTATGTTCTTGAGCTCTCTCGGCGATTCTGATTTTATCTTCTCAATTGTCACAAATCGCAGACCCTCCATAGGTTTTTTCAATCTTGGGAACAGAAAAAAGTCGCAAGATACCAAATCTGGAGAATACAGTGGCTGACGCATTACTACGGTGTTGTTCTTGGCAAAAAAGGTTATGAACAAGCAATGATGACGAGTGAGAAGGTGAAATACCATGATGCAAAAGCCATGAATTGTTTTTCCACAGCACCGGATTTTTCTGCGAACGTCTCGTTGCAAGCGGTGCATAATTTCGAGATAATATTCCTTATCGACCGTGAGACAATGTGGCCAATATTTCTGATGATCTTAACCACGGTAATCGAAGAAAATAGTGTGGAAAACTTCGACAACCAATCAAATTTGGCATGCTTTTTTGGTCTTGGCTCTCCTGGGCTCTTCCATTGGGATGATTGACCCTTGGATTCGATGTCATAACCTTATATTCATGTATCCAGTTCCGAAGGGTAAATAAACGCCTTAATGCCAGAAATACATAAATATTATTGCCATCCAGGTGTTCAATTATTCTTTGGCAAACCCTAAAGCGATGCCAATGGCAGGTTCTGGTCCGATGAACCTACTTGCAGCACCCTGCTTCGCAAGGAAGTCAGCAGCCTCATAGCCTTCCAGGCCAGTATGGCCAGGAATCCAGAACAGAGACAATTGTTAACTTTTCCCATCGAGGAGAGTCGTTTTTGGAAATTTGCAACCAATTTAGAGGTTCCGGTAGTAGCCAATAGTTTCCAACGCCGCGTGACTGTCCGAGAATTTTTATTTTCACTTGTGTATCAGGTTAGATTCTTTCAATCTCTCCGCACACAAATTTCTGCTTGAAATATAGTCGCATATGTTCCTAGGCAGGTCGATATCTCTGTCCTGGGTCTGCGACTGAAAACGCTTTCACCAGAACTGGAAAGTGTTTTTGATCCATCTGTAAACCAACAACTATTTGCACTTAATATTTTCTTCTCTCGGAGGATCCAGTCTTCTCTACTCGGGAACAGTACTTCATGAGGCAGTTCATAGTTAACACTTGGAGGCATAAAGTCAGAGGTCATTTCCTGAATGCTGTGACTTCCAGTGTAACTAACAATCTGTTGCATTCTCATTGAATTGATTTATGGAATTGGCAATATATGCAGTCTATCTAACCTCTCTCTCCAGAAAAATGTGGAGAGTAGGTAGACCTAGAAGGATCTCCATGGCCGCTAACGGTGTGCTACTGATGGCACAACTGATGGCTAGACAAGCCTGTCTCTGTAAGCTAGAGGGCTTCGTCTGGGCCGTTTTCTGTAAAGCCTTCGGCCAACAGTCAATGCAATAGCTTCCATTCTCCGAAGCATTATACGTATCAGCGTTGGAATATACTTCTGGGGCATGTTATTTCACTCCTGTATGATAGCAACACGTACTTTATTCTTTGTTGGTCGTTTTTTCCAACTTCTCACAGGTCTTTCAAAATGACAGATATGATCAATAGGATTTGGACCCGAGGAGCATTCTTGATTGTTGCATATAACGAATTCGTGAAGAAAATACAATGCTTTGTTCATTAAATTATGAAATCGAAGCAAATCGTGATGTCGAAGAGAATGGAGAAAGATTGTTATGAAAGGGTGCGAAATTGCATAAAGATGGTTCGAGTGTTATCCGAAAGCCTTACATCACTACAGGGTGTCTCAAATATAGATGAGAGAAACATTTGTGATATTAATGACTTATTTATTTTGTGAAAATTGATCTTCAATTGAATGATATAGATATAGAAATAAAATACTTTATCTAATTTCCACTTACCTATTATATTGATATTGATACCACCAAGGTTTCGGTTTTTACACCATTCTCAAGTATTTTAACTAGGTGTTGACTAACTAAGTGTCTAAGTACTAGAATACTTGAGAATAGTGTAAAAACCGAAACCGTAATAATATCAATACATTAAGTAAGTGGAAATTAGACAAAGTCTTTTATTTCTATATCTATATCATTCAATTGATAGAAACGAAACTTTGTTTTCCTCTATATAATGTGTATGAATCGGACGTTAATAGCAAGGATGTCTGATATCTAGTGATATACTCGGATGAATTTGCATCAACTTATTGAGGAAAAATCGGAATCCTGCTGAAAGTAAAAAAAAACAAATGAAAATTTGTTTCATACGATCGTAAGAAATTTCACGACCACGAATCATTTCTGTAATTGAATCAGACAATCAGCATCACTGCCGCGTATCCTCCTTTGTCCTAGCAAATTACAACTTCGGCGCTGAACTAAAGCGTCGTACAGCCATTGTGTTTATTAATTCATAATTCATGAGAGGACGTCAAGTATCAGCTAAGGAGCTATACTTACATCTTTGAGACGGCAATTTCCGCCTGTAACAGGGAAGATTGAAACACGTGGGTAATTGCTGACCCCTGAAGGACTCTACGAAGTTCTGAGAGTCAAATGAGAAGTTATATTGAAGGAGCACGTTTCGATCGGCCCATTCAGCTACGCTTGTGTTCTGAAGTATTTCATTCATTGGACTTAGTTGTTGGGAATTGAGTTGATTCAAATAGTCTGGAACAGTCGATTTCACACTGGCAAGATTTATACACCGATAATATATGAATATTACTGGAGTTCTATTCCAACACCAAACCGTTATTTTCAATACTGTGATACGTGTTTAAGTCACCAAGTGATTATCTTCAAGAGGAAGATTGAACTAAATCTGCATGCAATGTTGTCCTCATTTATACTATAGATACCTCTGCTGGTGCTCACTGCTCAAACTCTGATGCAGGCAACCAGTGATGCAATTGAACTCAGATTTGTGTTTGATAAACTCTAGAAAATACAAATGAAACTAAATATAGAGTCATATGCTACAAATGTAATGCGCCTATATGCAAACGACTCAAAAACCAAAGAAGGCTCAGGCACTAAGCCTAAGTATTAAGGGAGAAATAGAGAAGAATACCAGCGTGGTTCAAACAGAACTGGCTGGTATCTCAATCGCCATAAAAGAAATAACCAGGAGAAACATTTCTGGCAAAAACATAACAATCTGCAGACAAGCCCTATTAGCCTTGAACAGACAACGTGTAACCTCAGGGACAGTACTAGAGTGTCACCAAGATCTAACCAAAGTCTCGGTAGATGATAACATTATCCTGAGGTGGGTTAAGGAAGCGGCTGGACTAAGAATTTCAGGACCCAGTGGCACGTACGGCCTGATGACTTCGACAATTGCGAAACTAGCCAAATGTTACACTCATGCTCAATCCCTAAAGATATGAGATGGAATCTAAGAATGCAATCTTACAAGGATCACCTGGGCGACCCTGGAAAACTGACGCCGAAGAAATATATGGCGATGACCAGGAAAAATCTACGCTCAACAGTAGGATTTCTGACTGGCCACTGTCAACTGAGGAAACATTTCCATAATATGGAGCTAGTAGACACACCTCTATGTAGGATGTGTGAACAGAAAGATGAGATTGTCAGGCATGTTCTATGCGATTGCCCGGAGTTATCGTCAATGAGAGAGTGTATGTTCGGCGAATTTTGGCCTACACCTGCCGATATAATGGAGATGTTTCCCAGTGACCTGTCCACCTTCCGATGACCTATGAGGAAAACTCCTCTGGAGTATGTACAATGGGTCACATGTGGCCTAAGTGCTGTGGGCTTACACTCACGCTCCCTACTCTACAGATACAGATACGGATTTCGCATTGAAAACTATTTTAGATCAGATCATACAACATATGAAATAGCCTTAACAGTTTCCCTATCTCATTTTCAAATTATTTGATGAATAGGCCTTGATTTTTCGCTAATATCTTGAAGAAGATTACTGATAGACGCAATCTGAGAAAATATTTCCATTTTGTGGGTTGTCTTGGAAAAATTCCTCATTCTGAGACGGCGATAGTGGGATCAACCGAAAATGATCTGAATTGTTGTCAAAGAACTGTATATGTTTTATTCATATCTAACTTGCTGGGAATTTTTTCTAAATCTCAATCAATTATGAATATTACTGGAGTTTTTTCCCAACACCAAATCGTTATTTTTAACACCTCGACACGTGTTTCTATCACCAAGTGATTTGGTGTTGGGAAAAAACTCCAGTAATATTCATTACTACACCAAAGGTTCCAAACAGTGCATGATAAGTCAATCAATTATAATTAAATGTTCGAAGCTTCGCATAAATACGGAAATAATCAATCAAGTTGTCTATTATTTACAGTTACTACTTCAGGGTGTTCGTTCCTCTACCTTTAGATTATACGGAAACAAATGGACTACAATGAATCTGTAAAAATTGGCAAACGAACACATCTGAATGCTCCATTATTCTGCAACTGATATCATACTGTAATAATCGTTAAAGCTCAATTACTTTTTGTTGACGTCAACTTGGTGAGCAAAACAAAAATATTTTTTCCTTTTGGTTCGATGGACTAATATTATTTTTTCCGTCTGGTATGATGAAATGATAGTATCAAAGAGTTTTACAGAAAATTGAAACTAAATCAGAAAAATATTTTCATATAACAAGAAGGTTCAAAAAATACATTTTTGACCAACACCAGACAGCATTGTTTCGACTCGTCAAGGTCTCATCAGTGTTGGTAGTCTGAACCTGGAATACATTGCTCGACTCATCTGTCCTCAAAGGACAAGCTTGAGCGTGTGAAGGAGATAATATCCATTTCAATAACCTTGCTTCTTATACGATTTCTTTCAGGTTCTTTTTAGATGTTCGTCCTATTTTAATTTGTCTATGGATTATTTTTCTTCTATGATTCTCTACTTCACATTCTCTCAGAATGTGAGGTGTCAGTGTGTTGGTTTACCTGTAACTGAGGTCTCCATTACGCATCCTCGTTTTATGCAGGTATTCTCCAAATGAAGGAAAAAACCTTGTGGATATTTTTTTTACAAAATGTTGAACTATGAATAAACAAGTCGAAGGAATTTCGGTTCGATTGTTCGCTCAATATCAATCAGTTTACCACTTATATAAAGAGCTATGCACACTTAATTTACTTTCGATAAGTTAAACATAACCTAAGATTGCCAAGGACTGCCATTGTTTTTGATAATTATAATATCTTTTAGTATTTTCTATCCCATGACAAGAGTAGTAAGACAAAGCCGATACTGGCCCCTTCCGATCTGAGCGCTCGATGACTAGAAAAGACCTCTATGGCCTAAACTACTGAGACGACCCCGCGAAAAGTCCGCGACCCTTGTGTGTGGTAGGGGTGATATCAGAATACGTCATCGAGAGCTTATCAAGATAGGACCCCAAGTGGGTTCTCCAAAAATTTTACTTCAACTATCTCCAAAAATTCTTTTGGGTCCCGAAATGAGATCTCGAATAGGTCCTCGTTCCTCGAATCAGAGTGAGGTATCTTCAAAAATCTTAGGTCAAATATCCGAAAAAAATGTCTGGGTCTAGAAATGAAACTAGGACTTGGCCCTCGACTTGGTCTTCGAATTGGCCTTTGAATTGGCCTTCGAATTGGTCCTCAAATCGAATTAAGGCATGCCCATTCGTTTTTCATGAACTTGAATAATTTTACATGAAGTGACGTCATAATTTCCCTAGATCTGATAATACGAAAAGGATATTGGGCAAAAGAAAAATAGGGCAACATGTCAGAAGGGCACTAAGCCGTATCTTCGTTAACAATAGTCGAATCGTCACGTGCGTCATATCAAAGAAAGAGGAATTTATTGAAAAAACAACAAAGATTATGTCAAAAAGGCACTTATCCGCATACAGTCGGATCATTTCAGTTGTTCCAAGAAAATTGGTTCACAAACTAAGCGCTTATGGTTTGTGTTGTACTTTCCATTTTCCTTTTCACGGAATACTTTCAACAATACTTGGTACTATACAACATGTGAATTATTTCATCAAAGATGTGAAAACG
>WOGM01001004.1:0-10759 GCA_015342125.1 Leptinotarsa haldemani | reverse complement strand
TCATGTTCAAACATGACAAACCGAAATTTTGGCGTCAATATGTGACAATGGATGGAACGTGCATTCATCACTCTACTCCGGAATCAAAACGATCGTCATCTGAGTGGAGAACAACTGGTGAACCTTGTCTAAAGCGTCTGAAAGCACAACAATCGGCTGGAAAGATTATGACCTCGGTATATTGGGATATGTGTGGTGTAATGTTCATCGACTATCTTGTGATAGGAAATACCATCGACAGTGAATATTATATATTGTTATTGGAGCATTTGGAGGCCGACACTGCAAAGAAACGACCGCATGCGGCCAAGAAAAAAGTGTTTCATCAAGACAAGGCATCCTATAACAAGTCAGTCAAAGCAATGACAAAACTGTATGAATTGAACTTAGAATTGCTACCATACCCACTATATTGGCCATATTTGACTCCCAGCGAATACTATCTGTTCGGAGACCTTGGAAAATGCTCACCGGTGAGAATTTCCTCTCGAATGAAGAGGTTATTGCTAAAACTAAGGCCTATTTTGTGTCAAGACATGAGTCGTTCTATAAAAGTGGTATTGAAATGTTAGAGAGGCGCTGGAATGATTGTGTGGCTCTTGATGGAGATAACGTTGATGAATAGAGCCAATTTTGAACAAAAAAATAGCATTTTTTATGCTCTGGTTTTTTCTACCTATATGTTATAGCAACGAGATTATCTTGTCTATCGCGACAGAGCCAGACTAAGAAGTCTGGTTCTGATTCAGCTCATCATCTCTTGATGACTTTGATATCATTCATTCAATATATTTACCCAGGTCTGTATTGGGAAAATATTTTAATTCATCTTTCAATTTTTTTAGATGAAATAGAAAAGCCGGTTCTTGCAAAATGGGAAGTCGAAGTGAGAGAAAAATCTGAGGAAATAGGTAGGTGTGATATATATTCAATATAGAAATCCATCGTTTCATATTCTTCCCAACATACGTGTATATTCCTTCATAAATCTCACAACATGAAAAAAATGTCGGCTTTGAACTGTTCAACCTACTATAATGATATATCCCATTTACTTGAAAATACACAATCTTACTTCTTTAGGCGAACTTTCAATGCCTAGTTCTGGTAATGTTTATCAGAACGAATATTCATTCAAAAAACTAATCAATACAGTTTATTGTATGATTTTCACTATGAAAGGGTTTTACAAAAACCGCGACACGTGTTTCGCTATACAATAGCTTCTTCAAGCATAAACACTTGTCGCGGTTTTTGTGAAACCCTGTGACAGTGAAAATCATAAATAACCTGTATTGATTAGTTTTTTAAAAAAATTCATTTGAGAAATATCATAGAAAGACTGAAATTTTAGAGAAAAATATTTCCCAATACTAGAGAGGCTATTTCCCGCCGGGAGAACTTTAACAGAATTTCTGAATTGCTCAGATATTTTATACTTTACATTTGGTGTTGCAAGTGATTATACAATTGTTTGCTCCGATACATTAAATATTGTTTCATTGATGATGAACCAGGAAGTGTAAGAGTAATTTTATTTTCTTGACGAGTATTCCTTATTTTGTTGTTCTCGAGTTTATTTCTGTATTTATGAAACAAGCACACAGGTTCCAAAATGAAAATTTCAAACAATTTTGGAAGTTAACATCATATACACATCTCAAGGCTCTTTTCTGTAAGTCTAATACACTTTCTAATAGCATCCAGCATCCGACTACCAGAGCCCCAGAATAGTATCCCATAACGTAACTGTGTCTCACTAATCGAATAGTAGGCAGTCAATGCTGCAGATAATCTGAGCTCACAGGATATTACATTTATTGCCCAGGAGCCTAATGATAATTTCTTTTTCAAAGCGATGATATGTGATTCGAAATCTAGTTTATTGTCAATTTGTAGTCCAAGAAATTTTGTTACTGGCTTACTATTGATCAGTTGATTACAAGATTTTATCTTGAATTCCTCAATTCAGTTCGAAAGTTATTAGGTTTGTTTTGAATATATTTAGCGTTCACGTGTTATCATCACACCAAATTTTAATTTTTTCAGTATCAGAACTAAAACACTTGACTAAAGCAGCACGATGTTTATTGTACCAGAAAATTGTAGCATCATCTGCAAACAATGTGAATCTTCCCAAAATATTGATACAGGGAAATAATTGGGGCCAGAATTAATTCTTGTGGGCACCATGCACAATTATTTCACTTCCAAATCTATTTCCACCAACTGTGACTCTCTGATTTCTACCAGCAAGGTATGAACTCTACCAATGCTATACCTCTAAACCCATAGTGGGAGAGCTTTTGCAGCAGAATTTCGTGACTTACGCAGTCAAAAGCCTTGGGGAGGTCACGAAACACTGCGGCAGCCACCCTCATTTAGGCTCACCTTTTCGAGAAAATTGAAAATGGCATCTGTAGTGGTTTTATTTAAGTTGAAATTCAAATTGTTCCCCAGCTGAAATTTTATATTCCTCCAAGAGACTGACCACTCCAAGTTTCATCAATTTCTCAATTATTTTCACAGAGTCAAGAAAGATGGATTTGAAGTTGTTCGGATCGTTAGTGAAACCTTCTTTATGAATGTGTATTATAATTGCAGACTTAAAACTAGAAGGAAATACACCACTGGCAAATTTATTATTTATGGTCAAAAATAAAGCAATAATTTTGACGATGAGTTGTCCCGCCCGAAGAAGTTTTGTTTTTATTTCAGTTGTACTGGAAGAACAGATGTCAGTCTGAACCTTCCGGTGCCGATTGCCATACTGAATCTAACCCATTTACTTCTTTCTTAGTTCACATGTATGAATACAAAACTGTAAATTAATAAAATATCATCATTATTATTATTATTATATCAACTCAGTCAAAGAATTTAAATTATCCAGAGAATTCAAATTATCCAGAGGGTTGGCAGTACCAGGAAACTCTAACAAGAGTAGGGGAAGGATATGATAGACTAGCGGGACATGCTGAAGCAGTAACGAAAGAACTGGCAACGAAAGTCAGAAACAACGCTAATGTACCGGAGGATGCGAAGGATCTGATAAGAATGTTAGGCAATATTACCAGACAAATGCTCAACATACAGCTGACAGACAAGGCGCTAAAAGAAGGGTCTGAGGACTTCGCACCAAAGGCGCAGGAAGAAAGCCAAATGAGAAGGAAATGCACATGCGTGTGCACGTGCTCGGCATCTAGGCTTGTCTCACCAGAGGAACTGGAAACCGTCGGAGAGTACGGGGAGTACAGAAAACTGGAGCAGCTAGCATGGGAGGAGCAGGTATACACGAAGACTTCGGTATCTGTGGGGAACCCTCTTGAGACAGAAGATGCGGTGCACAAGGTAGTCATAGTGGAACCAGATGACCCAGAAATGGCCTCGAGTATCCAGAGGTTGTTCAGAGACAAGTTCCCAGAATTGCCTAGACTCGAGGGAGAAATTGAGACCCTGGAGCAGATGACCAGAATTAGAGGTGCGGGGAGTATCTCATCTCGAAAGGTCACTAAAATTAGATACGATGGAACAGCACTGGACCTCTGGGGGAAACTGAAGAAACTGAAGGATGCGACTAAAGAGGACAAAAGGGTGAGTCTACACCATCTTAAGGCCATTCCTATAAAAGAATTCAGGAAGATGGTAGAGGCAGTGTTTCACACGGGGGACACTGCCCTGGAAATATTTACTACGACCCAAAATAAGCTGGGGGCAAAAGACAAGAGCTTCGGGGTAATTGTCAGCGAGGGGGGAAAATCCTACAGGGATATTCTGGGCACGGTCAAAAGCGCCGTCGAAAACACGGCAGCTGCAAAGGCCATCAGAGGCATAAGGAGCACCAAAGAGGGAAATCTCCTCCTTACAACGGAAAAGGACCCTGAAGCTCTGATGGAGTTGAAAAAGGCGCTGGACAATAAAGGAGCCCTCAAAACAAGAACCTTAGGAAGAAGAGGGGCGGTAGATACATTTCATCTAAGAGGCATGGCGGCTGACGTCACGAAGGAAGAAGTTCAGGAGGCGATCCAAAGGGCCACGGGACAATGGACCAGTGAGTGCAAGCTGAGTGAACTTAGGCCGATGAGAAACGCCACAACGGCCATAACAGCAACCCTGCCTAGGGACCTGGCAAAAGCGCTGTATAAGAGGAAGGAGTTAAGGATTGGCCTGGTCAAGTGCAGCGTAGAAGAAAGGGTAGCTGTCCTAAAGTGCATGAGGTGTTGGAGCCACTCGCACAAAAAAGACCACTGTGAAGGGCCGTATAGGTCCGGCCTTTGCTATAGATGTGGCAAGGAAGACCACAGGGCCCAAAACTGTGAAGAAGAGGAGTACTGCCCGCTATGTGAAGAAAAGGGGCACACAGCGGGAAATGCGAGATGCCCACGTTTTAAGGAGGCGTTAAGGCTGGCTAGAAGGGGTCGAAAGCTAACTAGGAGGTACAGTGGCAACGAAGGGGAAGACTATTTCCCACTAATAGCGTTTCAAAGGACAGCCAGAAGGCAGACTGAGGATACTGAGGAGGACACGGAGGAAGAGGTCTTCCTGACGGGAAGTGGGGGGAACAGCGATAGGGAAAGCACTCCCCTACCTGAAGTCTCGTTGACAGCAGGAACGGCTGAACTCAATGAGACGCACTCTATTTTACTGGACTTTATAGACCACAGGGGGGAAGGGACGGCGGAGGAGCCTCCTACCATTTAAATGCCTCTAAAAATCTTACAAGTTAACGTGGACAGAAGAGGGGCAGCTCACAATCTGCTGACAAAAACCATAGAGGAAGAGAAAATAGACATAGCCCTGGTACAGGAACCAAATATCAAGATGACCAGCAAAAACCCAAGATGGCTAACGGACAACACAAATAGCTGTGCGGTATACTGTGCAAATCCAGGCTGTGGGGTTATAGGACATGACAAGGGCCAGGGCTTTGTCTGTATCAAATTTGAAAAATTAGCAATCTATAGCTGCTACATATCGCCTAATATCTCGCTGGAGGTATTTAAGACAAGAGTACAACTTCTTCTGGACCACGTTGCCGAACTAAAGACCGAGGCGATAGTGGCGGGGGACTTCAACGCCAAATCATCGTCCTGGAATTCGCCCTCTACAGACGCCAGAGGAACATATATGGATGAAGCCCTACAAGCATTAGACATGGTGGTACTAAATGAGGGGAACACTCCGACCTTCTCCAGGGGCGCCTCCAATTCTTATATAGACATAACCTTCGCTACACAGAAAGCTAGCAGGACGATACAATCGTGGAGGGTATCCTTGGAGGAAAGCCTGAGCTTACATAGGTATATATACTACCAAATAAACACAGGCAAACAGAAACCGAAGAGAGAATGGTTGGAAAGGCCTCGACCGCAGGCGGATGCATTCAGAGACGCTTTTGGCATCGCAGCCGGAGGGGTGAAGGACTACAAGGGCCTAGTTAGAGCAATAAAGGGTTCACAAGATCTTAGCACGCCGACAACACGGGGCGATTTAGAAAGGTCGCAGCCAGTATGGTGGAACGGGGAGATCGAGCAACTCAGAGCAGCCTGTAATAGGTCCCGGAGGTCTTTGACAAGAGCCAGATGCAGGGACATTAGTCAAAACGTAATTGGTGACCTAGAGGCAAGTTATAAGAAGAACAGGAAAGACCTGAAAGACGCTATTAGGAGAGCACAGAGGCACAAGTGGGCAGAGCTATGCGAGGAACTGGAGGAAAACCCCTGGGGTAATGGATACCAAATAGTCACAGGGTCAATGAGACATCTCAGGACCCCCTACGAATTGCACCACACAACCAAGGTGGAGAAAATCAGGGAACTCTTCCCAGCCGACGATAGCCCTATCCCGATAGTCCCCAGACCTGTGGAGCAGCCACCGCTTTTCAGACTAGAAGAGCTGGTAATCGCGGCTGAGAAGCTAAAAAACAAAAAGGCACCAGGCCCGGACGGTATCTTCCCGGAGGCAGTGAAACTTGCGGTACAATCGCGCCCGGAAATCATTCTCAACACTATGAATGTGCTGCTGGCGGAGGGGGTCTTCCCAGTTGAATGGAAAATTGCCAAGGTTATCCTGATACCTAAGGGAGCAGGAGACGAGACAAACGTCAAAGTCAGGCCGATAAGCCTAATAGACATCTTGGCAAAATTGTACGAACAATTACTCAAGGCAAGGTTGCAGGAGGAGATCAATGAAAGAAGCGGAATATCGGATACCCAATTCGGTTTCAGGGCCAAAAGAAGCACGATTCAGGCCGTCAAATATGTGCTAAAAAGAGCAAGCGAGAGAGGAGCCGCCTGGGGAACCATCATCCTGATCGACATTAAAAATGCTTTCAATACTGCTAGATGGGGCACAATTCTGCTTAGGCTACAGGAAATGGGCATCAGTGATTACTTATTGAACATTATGTCGGAGTATCTATCGGAAAGAAGGCTGGTGTGTGGCAGACACCAGCAGGAGATGTCACAGGGAGTTCCACAGGGTTCTATATTGGGACCAACTCTGTGGAACGTCATATACGATGGAGCGTTGAGGCAGAACTGCCAGAAGGATGCCCGGCAGCAGCGTTGGCTGATAACCTGGCACTTGTGGAGAGAGCAGAGAAAACAGATCTCCTCATGCAAAAGGCTAATACGGCACTTGCAGTTCTGAATGACTGGATGAGTATACATGGTCTTGAAATGGCGCCACAAAAAACAGAGGCCATAATAGTTAAAGGTTCGAGAAAGAGGGAAAGCATCCACTTTGAAATACGGGGGACAAGGATCGAATATCGATATTGATGTGTTTGTCTTCAGGCAATTATTATTAAATGTACCACCATTTTGTAGTAGGTAGGTGAAGATATTGACTCCATATTCCAGGGTTGTGAAGTATACGTCAGGAGATTCAAAATGATGTGTCACAAGATCCCCCTTTCCATTTCTTTTTTTCCCAAATTTCCATTTTTTGAGTTGACCTGTTCAAAAAATAGAGAACGAGAACAATATAGAAGTGCACTATATGTTCTGAAGTACTAGAATGGTTTATTCTATCATTATTGAGACAAATTATATAGAAACACAACATGTGACAAATCATCAGCTGTGAGATTTTATATTGGAAATCAGGGGAACTTGTTCAGTTCGAACAGAAACAACTCATGGTATTTTGCATAATCCGTCAGCGATCAACATTGCCCTATGTATGATTTCAGAGTAGTGTTAACCAACTAAGCTGACATGAACATGTGTGGTAGGCAGCTCAAACCAGTTGATATTGCAATTCTCCTGATAGCTTTTGAATTATGTACACATATTACGTCAATGTTTGTATATGTGGCTACGTGGGTAAACTAATTCTAATTGAATATGATGGAGAAAACTTCAGGCAATGTAAAGCGAAAACGTCATCAACTAAAACAATATAATTTTCATGAATATATTTGTTGATAAATATTACATTACATATCGATAAATCATTGTGACTGTTGCACAAACAGTGAAAGATCCCAAACAAGAAGCATTCATTTATCAATAATGGAGAACGAGCAACCTATTAAGTGACCAGCTTTTTTCAAAATCTTACCATCCAAGTTGTGCGTATTCAGACAGTTAGCATTTCAGGTATCATTCCAAAGTCAAAGTCATAATTATTTCATCATTTTTGATACATGAATGTGTAGGTATATTTCACGTTACATTCACACAAAAATATTATTTTCATACTCTTCCAGGGAGTAAAAACAACTTGTTAACAGAAAGTTTTCGACTTTTTTCTTGACTTTGAGAAAATATCTTCCATTTCCTATGCTCTGGGGTAATGAACTGGCGAACCTTGGCGAACCTTTGTACTCATTACGGCTAATTTTTTCCTGATGGAAGTTGTTTCTGCATCTAGTTTCATGAGAGTGAATTTCCTCATTTCTTGTTATGAAATGGATATGTATAACAACGTAGCTTATATTAAGCTTAGAATACACAAGATCATAGTATATATCCTAGAGAATATGTCTTGAAAAATTTGATTTTATTGTTATACGTTTCAGAGAAGTGCACACAAGTATTCAAATTTTGTATATTATATTGTTTCGAAGCCTAGATTTATTTGGAGAGGACGCTGATACTTGCTTGAAAACTGAATAAATATTATTTCATCTTTATTATTTACTAAATTATTGATTTTACACCAACATTCGAACTCATAGATTACTAATTTCGTTTTATTTTCAAGTTCATTCAGATCTGGGGACGTCACAAGGATTGTTGTGTCATCGGCATACATGCAAACACGACCTTCTTTAATGTTTTAGGGTAGTTCAATAACATAAAATACAAACAACAGTGGTCCAAGTACTCCTCCCTGTGGGGTCCCCAGATTCATATCAAATTGAGTCTAATAAATTTTCGTTTAATTCAACGACTATTTTCCTATTACTCACATAAGATTCAAACTAATTGATTGACCTTCTTATCACCATTAAATGGATCTTTTTACTCAGATACTTCGGGTTGATTGTTTCAAATGCTCGGCTTAGATAAAAAAATAAACCAACTAAATAGTATCCTTTCTTTATACCATCAAAAATATGTTGAATCATATCAGTTAATGCTGTTTCGATTGAAATGTTTTTTTCTAAAACCGTGTTTGCAAGAACTCATCAAATTACTTTGTTGCAACAAGCTAACCATTCTGTTGTGAAATGCTTTTTCCATTATTTCCAGATAGAGCTCAGAACACATTTACCACGATAATTTTTCATAGCTACGGGATCACCTTTTTTATAAAGTGGCAGGTGGTTTGGAAAAATACCTTCCTCTACTGACTTATTGATCAGGGTAATTACGTTTTTTACCAAGTTAGCCCAACCTCCAAATACTTCCATAGGAATCTCGTCAACACTTGCTGTCGTTTGGTTTACAAAAGTCATTATTATCGTTTTCATTTTCAAATTACTGTGAGGAATAAAATACATAGAACTACATGGTGAGTCATGTATGAAGGAAAAATGAATCTGAGGTAAATACTAATGTTTTGATTTTTTCTGAAACTGATTTTGAGAAATAGTTTCCCATTGTGTTTGGTAGTGGGACCCTAATATCGCTGCAGTCTAACTTAATTTCAATTTGCATCTTATTTTCTTTAGTTTTTCCCAAAACGTTATTATTAACCAACGTCTATTCGACCCCATTGGTTGTAGGCTAAGGTTTTTTCTAGCGAAGCCGGCTGCTTGTTTTCAAGTCTACTCTCCTCAATCGTAGAGGAAATAAAAGAGAAATACTGCTGTGTGCCATGGGAGGGTTGACTTTGTTATTTGTCAATTTAACTTTCTTACTTGTTGGTTGACTTATTTATTGTTATTTGGATCTCAAACTTCTTCATGTGTGGTATGGTTGTAAAAAAGGTAACTGTAGACACACTCAATATTGTCATTGTGATATTCACGGAAAAAACACACTTGATGTTTTAAGTTCTCGCGGCCAAAATGTCACGCCATCTAGTTGCACATAGATTCAACACAATCAAGGTTGAAGAATGTTAACAAAATCATTAAATATTCCCCGCTATCGAAAACCGTACAAAGAGCCTGTGTCAGAACTGAAGCCGTTCCACCCAGGCTCTACGATCTTCCGAAGGCACAGTGGCACAGTGGCACAAGCTCGCCGACCAACCACCTGGCGAAGCATCTGGCCTCATTTCTCCAGCCTAATATGGGAGAGACAAACCCCTACGTGAGGGATTCAAAAGACTACGATAATGAAACTAGGGATCTACGCTAGAGCTGACAGATATTCTGGTCTGCTTTGATGATGTGTCCTTTTTAAACAATCTTTCACTAGAATGCTCTCTAAGAAAGCAAGCCTTCTTGTTTTCCAAGTGATTTCGTCAGACTTCTTCAAAGCATGTCTTACAGGGAGTTTTTTTCTATGAAGCGGTAACTTCCATGAATCGAATAGCTTTGGACCCTAATTTCTATGAACACCTAGATAGCATGGCGGTGGGAATTACACTTAACCAACTATTCCATGAAACGTTTCAAAGAGAAAGAAACTTACACCTTTGAATCAAAACTGATTTCGGCTAGGTCACATGGATGAACCTTCGCCATCTGAAAACATGGAAGAGCTGCTCTGAACCCTTTCCAAAACCACTTGAATGCTCAACACTCCAGCATCAAAGTTTACCATCAAGTTCAGCATCCGAAGAATGATCTGAAACGTATTCATCGAGTGACCTTGAGATCGAATGGATACATTGTACCCGACATCAACAAGGTCATGAAACTGAAGAGTTTCATGATACAAAATGGGGGTGGGCTAAGATAGTTGTACGTGCATATTTACCATATATCCCTTGTGTCACAGATAGAATTGAAAAATTCTTGGGGAAATACAACATCACAACGGTTTTAAAACTCACCAAGAAGATTCAACAATACCCCAGGTCGGCTGAAGACAGAAGGGATTCACTATCATTAGTAGGGGTATGTCGATTACCGTGCACTTGGGAAGGTATACATCGAAACCACCAAAAGATCCAGGGAGACAAGGCTGAAGAAGCAGAGTCGGCTGTAAGGGAGCACGCACTCAGTGATGAAAACTACAGGATTTTGTTTGAGAAAACGCAACTCATTGCCCTCAACCATGGCTGACTGGTACTGGAGGCAATAGGCCTTTTCATCACATTTTTTTTGTGCGCATGCGTCAGTATCAGCCATCTTTTTCGTACTGTTTTTTGTAAACAACCATGTTAAAGAGCCCGCAACTCATGTTTTAAAAAT
>WOGM01001003.1:0-10762 GCA_015342125.1 Leptinotarsa haldemani | reverse complement strand
CCTTCGCGATATTAGCCAGGGGAGTAGTTGTTTTCTGATAGGCGGCAGTCCATTCAACCTACTTAAAGTTCATTTATTTAGGTGTGTCTATTGCCAGTCTTCAAGCATAGCCCACTGGCTAATAAGAAAGTTTTTTTCCTTATTCAGAGGAATCGGGCAAATTACCGATATGCAGTAGGTTACTACCTCGTCCATTAGATGGAGTGACATTTTGTGATGTTCGCTCCAACTTCGGAAAATGAACGAAATACTCTGAAAGAAATCCGATTTTCAATTGTGAAATATCATTGCCTTTAGGTCGATGATAGTCACTATCTTGCACTGACTAGTGGCTAATGAGCTGGAAACCGGTTTGCAAGTGTGTCCGTTCCAAAATTGAAAGTCGACTCTTTCAGTTGTATTGCCAATTCCATACGCAGGAAATTGTCTGTGGAGATTCCTGCACTGACTTCTGACGGATATAATCCAACGCCCTTCGTGGTATTAGCCAGGGGAGTAGTTGTTTTCTGATAGGAGTCAGTCCATTCAACCTACTGTGCAGGTATATCGATAGTGGTTGGAACGCTTAACGTTCATTCATTCAGATGTAATAATGTTTGGTTTCTTTTTTCATCAAGTACATAAAGCCTCTTGACGACGACTTATACATAACTTGAATTTCCTAGCATATTACTTCGGAAATTCTTTAGAAATTATGGTCATTCAAATTTTAAGACAAATAAACAAACGTCACTTGATATCGAGTGGGAAAGCAGAGTTTATGTGATGTTTGGTGGAAAAATTATAGTGAAGTTTGGCAACATTTGATTTCTTTTCTCCTTTCTAATCCCTCATTTGAAAGATACTGTCCGTTCCTTCTGAGCAACACTAACTCATATAATCGATATCAAGGAGCTATGTCTACAATTGAATTATAGAAGATGAAAATGTGAAAAATTTCAGTGGAGTAGTTGATAATTTGATTATTTCATAGATATGCATGTTTTTATTTCGTTTGAATAAGTGAATAAAATAATTTCTCATTTGAGTTTCAAAAATCTCAAATTTTTCAAAATAATGTGTGACGTAAAGAAACAGTTACTGAATCAAAATGAACTCAGAAACAGCGAATAGAGAACTGATAATGATTTCGAGATGAGGTATAGAGCACTACACGAGATAGAAAATCACTGTATGTTACGAAAAACTGACTCATATTTTTCATCTATACGTGGATGTTATGTCAAAACTTTTTCATGCAGATTTAAAACTTTTTTCTTGAAACCTGAAAACTTATGATCCTGACATAATATACAAATTGCAGTTTTTCCACGGCCTCATACAGATGAACTAACCTATACGTACCTGTTCGATCTTTCAGAATATTGCTAACACGTCCAGAACATTTACATTTTGGCGCGACGGCCATATTGCAAGGCATGATGTGAAACTGGTCTGTAGCAACGCATTGGGCACCGTTCTGGTGATATTCAGCTCTGTATCCATCCCAGCACGTACAAGTCAATGTTCTACCATCACTTATTGCAATGCAAGGAGTCACTATCAGTAATGTGAGCCAGAACCTGAAAAGTGAAATTTTTCATTGAAAATTTTCAAAGTTAACCAAACATATATGAAGAAAAAGGTCGGTAAACTGAAAATGATAGTGAATTAGCGAAGTACTGTCTCGAAATCTCTCATGATTCGAGGTGGTTTTGAAATATTTTCGGAAATAATTGAATATTGAGGTAATGCTCATTCAGATGTTCAAAATAAGCCGTAATCGACTCATGATTTTGGTTTGATATGTTGAATCAGATTATTCGTGAATCTTCTGCTCTTTCCGTTGCAGAAAAACCTGCACCACCACATCATCTGAAGATCTTGATATGCCAATGTCCCCTCTTTCATAAAATAAAATGTAGGGTGTATCTAGAGGCTCCACTGCCAGAACACTTAGTGACACGACTATCGTCACCAATATCAATAAGTTTATTCTCATCACTGGAATGATATTTTCTCTGTTTTCGAAATATAAGATTATACTAGTTTGTTGTATAGTGGCAGATATTTTGGGCAAAATGATGCATAGGGATGCCAATTTCAATTCGCCAAGGGACCGCTATTATTGAAACTACTACCGACAGAGCCTGAGCAGCAATTCTTTCGTATTATTTCACCTGAAATGAATGTTATTGTTGAATCAACCATTATTCGTAAATTATGATTGGCCCTTCCATATCATTTCTTCGGAAATATTACCAACTTTCCTATTTCTATGTCTCAACCACCTCGCAAATTGTGCTTTCTTTCGTAATACCTTTAACTGGATTGATTAACTTTGCATATGCTATAGCATTTTGATTTGTTTTTATTGAAATATTTCTGGTAGATTGTACAGAAATTTCCAGTTCCTGAGCAATTTCTAGTGGAGAACAATCCTGATTGGAAATATTTCTATAACTAATCCTAAATTGAAGAAAAATTGTTTTCACTTTTCTCTGAGGTAGTGTATCCTTAACCAAATGTCAAATTTGTCAAATGCACCATAACATCTGAACTTCCTTTCTCATCGTATAAACATTTGAGTGTTCCGAATACGACCATTCGGGTATACATATCTCTTGCCAAAATATGATTACTATTTGATTTTATATAAGTGTATATAGTAGTACAGTACTATAGTAGTATAGTATAAGTGTGTATACTATATCAGTCCTTCCGTCATTTGAATACACCTTTGATATGTAATCAACTATAAACATCTGACAGTTCTTGAAGATTGGACAGACATCAACAACTCACCTATTTCTCCTGTTACAGAAACCAAGCAAAGCTTACGTTTTTGAAAATGATGAATGATAATCACACAACAATCGTTGTGTGATTGAGAAATATAAAAATATTCTGTTGGATACGTTATGGAGAAATCAAAAAAAATTACGAAAGGAGAGGTCCGCGTAGTTGAGGGTGGCCGTATTAACACGAAACGTTTAATTGAAGATTCATTGATGAATCGTTATAGATAATTTTGTACTGTTCTCCACGATAGTTAACTTTTTTTCAATACAATCGTTTTCATATCTGAGAACCTCCGCTTTTCTCAGGTCGAGTGGGCTGAAGTCGGATACTGAGGGGTTCATCATGCGCTGCACTTGTTGGCATGTCCAGCATATGCGGCTTAGCCTATATCCATCGATATAATATGCCTCCGAAAAGGTAATTTTTCACCACCTGCAACACTTTTGCGGTATTGACGAAACACCCGGAACTCCGGGGAAAGTTGATTCCGTTGTGGGTTATGAAAAGTGCCGAATTCATTGGACGTAATAATTCCTCATCAGGCTAATGAGCCTGTTGTAGTTCTTCTCGACCATCAGAGCAGGACCATATTCTTCGTGGAGTTTATAGCTTTGGCTGAGACAAATATCGTCTTGAAATATGTGGAAAAAGAATGGAATATGGAGAATTTTTCTTCGATCTCCACAGTTCTATCCAGACCATTCTGTTATGATGGTTATTCTGATTAATTGAGTCGTTGGTATACTCCAATAATTATTGGGACTGATTATAATCAGTCCCTACTACCGAATCTCATGATCATGCCGGCTTGCCGCACTGAGACAGAAATTTTGGCCGGACAAATGCAGAAGGATGTAATTCTTGCCTTATAACATCTACTCAGGGCACATGAATCCTGAACCCAGGTCACAGTAGAATAATACAACTAGTAGGCTCTCTTACCACATGATCCGCTCGACTTGCCGTGAATCTTCAACAGCACTAAGGATAAGAATATCATCCAATGCGTTCAGTGCTGTAGTATAGAAGGAGTCGACGATACCACGGGCATCAGATTGGTTATAATAAACGGTCGGAAATTGATATTGTGTTCAGTTTATTCGTTGTTGTGATTACTGTTTTTAGTTTTTTAGTTGGTTTATAAGTAACTTACCACAAAATCTTCGTTAATATTCTTAAATTTATTTTTTATATGAGTGCACGCCTATGGTAAAAGAACGAAATTGGCCCCGCACTTCGTTTCGAGGTCACCGAGAACTTTGTGAATTTATGAATGAAAATAGTGGGAGTGGACTTCTGGTTGATTTTTACTATGGTTGAATAATGAAGTAAAAAATAGATTAACTCGTCTTATTTAGGTATATTCTTTAGGAATGCTTTCGATCATATATTTTTTACCTGACGAGGTAGTTTTCTTTTAGGTAACAACATCCCAGTTGGAATTGCTATCGCCAGGCAAAGGGTGCAACATGAACTCATCGCCTCTCCGTCACTTCCACCCGCCGGCCTTCTTACCACCGTGAATGCCGGAGGACAAATCAAAGAACTTGCAAGGATATCGGAAATCGGTGAGTAGATATCTAAATTATTCAAGTGATCGATCAGAATGAAAATAAAACGCGTAGGGCTATATATAGGTCATATTTTACGTGCGTCAACATTTTTGCGTCATATTATGATTGAGAACAGACCGTTGAACGACTAGAAACTAGGATGTGAGGTGTGTGTTTTTGCATTGGCCCACTTATTGTATCAGACTCATGTTCTATTTGCTACTCTAATGAAACCTAATAATAGGTACGGCACTAGCCGGCAAGGGCTTTATGGTAATCCAATAGTAATTCAGTTAGGAGAGTCTATACCTGCGCAATCGCTAGCCATTAAGTTTGGCGCTCGCTGAAACGCCATAAAAGCAGCAAGTATCTCTTGCTTGAGATACTATAAACAGCGAGTAATTTTTTGTAGATCAGAATTTTTCAATACAATTTGTTGGTCTATGAATCAAACTTACCGCACAGAAATATTAGACTTACACTATTGGCAGTAGAAAAATTTTTCGGAAATACCTTTCAGAGAAGATGAAAGTAGAGTGGAAGAAGTTATTGGCCACCATGGTTTCTGGATCTCATTCAGAAATCTCCAAAGAATCCTAATTTTTTAATTAACTATGGTAACCGTGATAATTTTACAAGCATACGTACTACGAATTAATGATGAGGCAATCCTGTTACCTCTGAAACTTTTTACATTATTTTTTGTAACAAGTTTTCATAAAAAATCACAAAAATAAAACATCCTGTATCGCCTCCGCCATATCGATATTTTATTCTTTTACGACAGACAGAAATAAAGGTTCACTGTGAGGAATTTTTCTAAAGATGATATCTTCAAAAAACTTTTAAGACTGCCAAGTCCCAAGTCGATGTCAGGTCGTAAAAAATAAATTTGAATTTCTAAATGTACCCGCAGCAAATGCATAATACACCGATGTAAACATTAAATATAAATAATGAACAGAAATATTCCAATACAACGTGATATTCAAATTGTCTAGTAACACCCATAATAACTCATATTTATCGCCATTACCGTTACTGGAAACGATGAATATTGATTGTCACTCAACTTTGTAGGTTGTCATTACTCATGCAAATGATTAATATATTTTTATTGCTGTTTCGCGAAAAGGCCGAGTTGCAAAATACTGAAATGAGGTTTTACGGGTTTAATAACCTATGACTTCTATCTAGAAAAGGTTGCGCTCATAACCAGCAACTATTAAAAATACAGTTATAATTTGTCTTTCTTCCTGGAGGTATTTAAATTGTTCTTGGGTAACAAGTTGAAATCGAGGGGACAGTTCAGGCCAGTTCAGTTTCTTCAAATGCATTAATAAAAAATATTGTAGTTTCAAATCATTATGAGGAAAAACAATGTATCTCTCTTGTTTTTTTTTCCAATTCAATTCAAAATTGTCCGAATAATAAATTCTTATTGACAAAGCCTGGTGAAAAATTTAAATAAAATATAAATGAAATCATAAAAAGTAAATTCACAAAAAGTAAGTGATAACATGTACTGAAAAGAGACATGTATAAAACAATAACCTGATAAAAACGTTCAAAACATGAAGACATGGTAAATAAAATTTAAAATAATTAAGTTAAATTAAAAAATACTGTAGAAATTACAGTTAATTATACTCAATTAAAATTATGGTATAATTCTGCTAAGCTATAATAAAGTCTCACAGAAAGCAAGTCTTTCAACTCTTTCTTGAGAGTAAGGCCATTTATGGTTCTTATTGATTGAGGAAGATGATTGAACATGTAATCTTCCTTCAAACCCACGAGGAAGATACAACAAAGCCTCAGGTCGGCTAAAGACAAAGGAGATCCATTATCAGCAGCAGGCGTCTATCGCATACCGTGCACGTATGGAAAGGTATATATCTGAACCACTAAACGATCCATGGGAACAAGACTAAAAGAGCATAAAAGGAACTGCAGCCTAGGCCAAAAGGACAAGTCATCTGTGGCAGAACACGCACTTAGTGAAGGAGACCACAGGATTATGTTTGAAAACACAGTACTAATTGCCCCCAACCAGGGATACCATAGCCGATTGGTACGGAAGGCAATTGAGATCCACAAACACACGGAAAACTTCAACAGAAAAGAAGAAGCGGTGAACCTCAATCGAATATGGAACCCCATTTTAAGAAATTCGAGAATAACGAACAGGACAACAGGCAGCGAGATTGTTAATGTTCCAGGGTCAAGTGCAGGCACGATCACAGGTGCAAGAGCAGATACCAGTACAGGTAATAAATTCAGGTACAGGTATTTATGCCTGACAAGGCATAAATACGCTTTACGAAGCCTAAAAGGTAGTCGTCGGACATCAAGTCATGATGGTTGAACCTCTGAAGAATCTAGCCACTCGCGCCAGCGAAACGTAAGGAAAAAATTCCAAAAATACACGGCTTTCAAACTCGAAAAGCAATGACACTGAACTTAATTTATTAACGCAAATCATAACTGAACTCTATGCTTCGAACCCACTTTGTATTAATAACAATTATTTCATTGTCATTTCTCAAACTACCTCAACAATTTTATCTTCAGAAACGTTTGTGAAGATCGATTGGGTATTTTTTTCTGAAAGATCGGTTAACCTTCTCTAATTTCTATTCAAAGTTCACATTGTTGCCCCTCAAAATCCTGGAGCATTCTCGACTCTTGGCTTGCTTGCTGTTTCTATTTTCAATTCATGTTGCTCTAAACGTTTCAACTATACTCCGACCAACCAAGCAACAGAGTACTCCAAACTGCTGTACAGAGTCACTAGGGAACAACCAAAATTTTTATTATTTTTTTTTAATAATATGCGGCTGGGAATAGAAAAATTTTTGTAGGTAGAGTGTAGGGACATAAATTAGCAGTTTCTTTATTCAGCCGTATCAGTACTTGACATATTAGAAGTTTAAAACTTAAAAATACCGTATATGTATACACCACAGGCGTTAAAACGTAACTGACCACTGCAACACTGTAATAATGAATTCCGTCAGCCAATTGCATGTAAGTCTGATTAAGTCTGTGTTTAGTGATTGTGCTTTATTCAGGGTTCGGGTTGCTTTTTTTTGTTGGATGGATATAGTTTACATCTCTATAACTCTTTCTAGTTTTTCCGTCTTTTCCATTTTCAAGGGCTACAAAAGTATTTGTTGATCTGAAAAGACCAGTGAAGCAGCTACCATCAATATTGAGCCGGGGAGCCACGTCTCCACCTCAAAACGCAAAAGGATGAGTGAGGGCTTGCACACGAGGAGTGAAAACGGCTCTCCCTAGTTGACGCTTCACACTATTTAGCGTTGCAGAATACGATGTGGAACTGTTCAATTCAATTCATTTCAAATATACTTTATTGTCTGAAGAATAAATTCTTATTGACAAATCCTCGTGCGAAATATAAATAACATATACATAAAATCACTAAAGTAAAATCACTAAAAGTAAGTGATAACATGAACTGAAAAGAGACATGTAAATAATAACAAACGTTCAGGATATAAGAACATGGTCAATAAAATNGAACATGGTCAATAAAATTAAATAAATCAATTTAAATTGAATTGAATAAAATCAAATCAATAAAATACCGTAGATATTACAGTTAGTCTTCTCAATTAAAATTATCATCGTAGAATTCTGTTAAGCTATAATAAGGTCTCACAGAAAGCAAGTCTTCTAAGGTCATTTACAATTCTTATAGCTTGAGGAAGGTGATTGAACATTTTGAGACCATTGTAATAATGGAATATTTAACTAGATAGGGTCGGTCATTTAAAGCTGAATCTTTGCCTGGTTTGATACATTGGCGCGTCCAAGTTATTAAACAACACCCTATTTTTGAAGAGAAGGCAGATTGTCTCATATATAAATAAGGAGATCGAATGCAGTGACTGACAATCACTTATTATTTTGTTTTCATTCAGAAACCAAAAGAGTCTTGTTTTGACTAATTTTTCTATCAATTTAGCCATCGCAGAGATTAGAAAAATTGGACTTGATGGACCATTGATGACTTATCCCTTTGGCAGTGCTAACACAATCGACTTCTTCAAAAAAACTGGAAAGATCCCTTCTCTGAATGAATTATTTATTAGACTAACTAATATATCGAGTATTCTTATCGGAATATTTTCTAGGATTTTTATAGAGATTTCATCTGAGCCTGTGGCGTTTTTATTTTTAATGGAAAATAATATTTCATGCAGTTCGGTAATATTTGTATCATATAGTAAAAAAGTGTTCGTAACTTCGATATACACATAGTCTAAGGGGTCACCGGCTGGTTTTATATTTTTCGTCAGGTCCTCCGCAATAGAGCAATAGAAGTCATTAAGTTCAGTAGGAGTTGTTCAGTAGTTGTTGTCTGCAACCGACCCGCTCTTTGCGATAAAAGTTTCGACATATATAAGGATCGCAATGAAGTCGTCTCGACATATATAAGGACCGAAATGAAGTTGTAAAAAGTTGGATGGAAGTCTGCAAGGGTCTCAATGGAGATTTCGCAACTTTATCCATCCCATTCTTGATCGTTGACGTCTCTGTCGTCGAGGTTTGTGTCGACGGTGGAGAAGGTATATGGCAACAGCTCGTGTGCGATCCATTCTACGACTGACCTCAAGGAGCCAGGAACTGAAAATGCTACCGGTGTGAATGGGCGGTAGATAAGAGTAATGAACGCTCCCGTATAACAGCGAGAGTCTAAAAGCTCCTCGTGTGAAAGAGTCGTTATAAATTGTACAGAAATATATAAACAAACCCAGACTGACACATCACTACATGATACTAGTGGCGTAGGTATAGATAATTATAACATTTTCTGTGGGCACTACCTACACATTATGGAAATAAAAATGAGAATGAATGGACGAAGCAGAAAAATCAATTCAAAAGGAATCATATTGCTAATATTTCGGGTACCAACCAGATAGAAAGAATTAAAGATAATGAAAAGAGAAATGAAAATGTCTATGTTATACTACTACCATGTAGTATCGGCTACATTCATCAATTCAATTGAAACAATCCTTTTTGTTGCCGGAAGTAATAGACGAAATATGGCAGTGTGGAAATTCTTCGGGTTTGAAGGAAGTGGTTTTTTTGAGTTTCCTTCACTGAGTGCGGGTTCTGCCACAGTCAACTTGCCTGTTTGAAAGAACAAGCACTCAGTGAAGAAAACTACATGACTCTATTTGAAAACACAAATATCATTGCCCCCGACCAAGGGTACCAAAGCCGACTGGCAAAATCCACAAACATACGGATAATTTCAACAGAAAAGAAGAAGCCGTGAACCTCAATTGATTATGGAATCCCATTCTAAGGAGTCCAGATGTAATTGAAAATTTACCTAATCCAGTTACAGGTACCATTACACCAGCCTACCTGAATCAGCAGTAAACCATAGCAAAAGCTTTACAAATATTGATACCGTTATTATCTGGCCTAACAGAAACCATAAATGTTCAGCAACAGAGCTTACAACGAAAATGAGCAATACTATCATTCTAGTCGTCTCAGAACCTTACAGATTCGACATTGAATATAAAAATGACGAAATGTATCAGAAAAATGTGTCTCTACTGAAAGAAGCTCTTCTTGCAGGACTCTCATCTACAGTAATAGATTTTAAAAATGTGTTACGGCGAAGAAACTACTAACAAGATAATAAAAACATTGAACAGAAAAATGGTAGTTCCGCAAATTGCTAGTGAGATTTCTTGAACAAAATGCTGATAAAATGATAACCTGGCCTGGATGTAACCTGACACTACCCCAAAAACCCACATCCTAATAAATCCTCACTTGCACAGGAGTTGAGCGAAGCAGGTGAAGAAATCACAGAAACAAATTTTGTTTATCCTCGATTGAGTCAAGAAGTACCAACCGGTGACAGACCTGAGAATGCATGAAATACACATATTCTTAAGAATCATATAAACAATGGTCGAAGATCAGACAATTTCAATGCTTTACAAAAGTGAGGAACGGAATGCTTTGTTGGATAGTTTAAAATGCCCGCATTCACTCTTATCCACTGAGCATTGGCTCAACACAAACGAACACCTGCCGAACTACGTTACGGTATCAAAATTCTGCCATAGTAGATTAATTCATGGTGGAACTATATAATTCCTGCCAATTGAAAATTTTCAAAACTCAACCATATATCTAATATTATAGACCAAGAGCCAGTGATCAAACTTCAGTTGTTATTTCAAAAGTCATGAAAATTTACTGACTCAATGTTTAGTATCTGCTCGATAATGGACATTACTTCTGGGAGCCCCCAATGGCCGGGGTAAATTAACCTAAAATTTTAAAGAGGGTAGAAAATAAGAATTATTTTAGTTAAAGTATCAGTCATGAAATTTATGCAGATTATTTTTAAAAGTATACTGAACGTA
>WOGM01001002.1:0-10763 GCA_015342125.1 Leptinotarsa haldemani | reverse complement strand
TGCGGGTAGTGAGTTAATTGTGGTGTTGCGTTTGGTGGAACTTACAACGATTGTGTATTTTACACGGATACTGGACCAGAAAGGGAGATCAGAACCCAGCATAGTATCGTGGGTTGATTTGGATTTTTCGGTATAGAGAGAGAGAAGATGCCATATTGATTTTGTCATAATTGCCATTTCAATTTTGAAATAATTGTCTTATTGTTGTTGCGTTTTGGGGACGATATAATAAGGGCAACAAATTTCACTACACCCCTTTCAATATGTGTAATAGCGATTAGTGCGTACGGGTTTGAAGTCAGGCAATTTCAAATAATAATTTCAGAATTTCCGCCAAACTTAAGTAGACTAATTGTTTTCGTGTAAGTTGAAATCCTACCTTATGGGAAAATATAACATTTCACATGTTGTTGAAGAGATAATTTTCATTGGACAATCAGCTATTTGAGACATGCTTTCTTGTAAAATTTTGTTCGTACTTTTCGAACATTTTTTTCTCACTGTTTTGTTGAACTTTCATGTTATATTTTTTTACACAGTTACTTCTATTGTAATATGAGTCTAATTTGAAGCTTCTTGTTGTTTTCAATGATTCATTACTTGAGTAAGTCCCGCACCATTTCAGGATAGTTAAAAGGCCTTTAGTCTTAAGTATTAGTCTCCTCTGCCTTATTCTGGAGTGAAACTTAGAAGGAAAACCATCTCAAAAAGGTACACGGTGTAGTTAGGTTTCCAAAAGACCGGCCTTCGTGCGTTCGGCACAAACTCTACCGCTTTTTCGGACCTGCCTTAATATTCAAAATTCAATGCGTGGAAATCTGCATCTGGTGGCAGCCGCTGCTGAATTGATAATAATAAATGAAACCATATATGAATAGAATACACATATATCGGCGTACGGTTTTACACCCCTCTCCATAATTATTTTTTGTAGACGAGGCCAATGTATAATAATAATAGCTTTCACTGAGGATACACTACAAGTTTATTGTTGACTAGTTTCGGCTATTACACCATTTTCATTTTTGAAAAATGAAAATAAAATGAACCAAAACAAAAAACTAATTCTATTCACCTACTTCAAGTGCATGTTAGCAATTCTAATAATGTTAATAAGGTTAGTGAAGAATAAATCACCATGGGCACAAATGCTATTGAAATTGGTGCACATAACATAACATTAGCATAATGTTAGTTCTTGCTCTGAGAGGTCTAAAAATGGATTGAAATCGTGAAGCTGGCCGTGATACATTAGAGTTAATTCGTTCAAGAATTTCAGGACAGTCAACTCTCTCATTCACTAACTTGAATAAAGATAGATAGACAATCATGAATACTTTTTGACAATTTCAAAACAATGAATCAAGAATATTTCCAGCAGATTTTTTTCATTATTTCTTTTAGGTTTTCGGAAACTAGCTCACCTCCATTCCATCAATTGCTGCTTTGTTACTGGATCTTAAAAATGTAACCAAATTTTATCCACTATGGTTCAAGGAGGTTTCTTCTTTTATAAACAAATCACGTTGTACGATTCTAGTCAATATTCCGACATTTTGGTATCCATCAATATTTACGGAGATAGCTACTGGTCTTCCCGGTCGATATTCATCTTCACTGGAAAAATTTACCATTTCTGAAGCTCACAGTCCACCTTTCTACGGTAGCGTACGTAAGACATAGCCATTGATCGCCAACATAAATTCATGAATCTGCTCACCTTTTGATATCTTCAACTACACGGCTCCATACTTTATAATATATTTTATCACACAACTCTGGTTTGACTTTTTGAGACAAAACTTTGCTCAGACACTTGGCCTGACTTATTTTTGATTGCTATTATAATTCAATGATTTGCTCAATCACAAGACCAAGCCTACTGAGTATCAATAGGTATATCAAAAATCAAATTATCAAATAAACGAATTCTATTCAGACATTTCATTCTATTTCAGTATCTTGCGTTTCAAATTCATACACCCAGATATTCAGTTTCTCCGCTAAAAGCGGTTGATATCTGTTTTTGATCTGCTTCTGAACTATGTCAGTTCCCTAAGAATGCATTTCCGAATTCCACCTTCTCATTCTGCACGATCCGTTGCGATAACTTCGTAGAGATGGTCGAAAGTAGAGCGGTTTCATGTAACCGAGTTGAACATAGTTAGACAAATCCCTATCTTGGATATCACGTTCCTCAACTTTTTATTTCATTGAGTTTGCTCCTCTGATGATGTCGAATATAGAATTACACAATTTGTGTCCCATAATTCACATACAAGTGTATGTGAGCTGTTCAAAAAATAAGATCAATGTTCAAATTTCGCGGGCAACGTGCATTCTCGATTGGCGGTTTACTAATTTTTTTATGTTGGTACACTCGCCTCAATTATATGAATACCATTTTAGCTGTTAGGAATGTTTGGTTTGTTGTTGAGAGGCATCAAAGTTGGAAGTGTTCTGTAGTCAAAACAGTGGATTAGAGAATTTGAATCAAGTCTTGTGTGTTATATGTGAATCAAGTGCTCAAAAACATTTGAAATGTTAACAGTGGCATACGGTCATTGTACTCTCGAATCTGAAACATGTTTATGAGTGGTACAAAAGTTTCACGCGATCCCATATTTTTGAGAAACGCTCCGCCCAAGATATTCAGTCGAGTAAAAATATTGGACACCCTGTATTTCAGAGATGATCATCCAAACAAAGCATTCATAGAAGTCTACAAGTTGTTCCTGAAACATTTTCAGTAACAAAATATATAAATCTAATGTGAGACAGTTACTAATTGAAATATGTTACTATTCAGTGGGTGACAAATACTTAGACGATGACAATTTGTGAACTATTTCTTCTTTTTTTCAACTAAACTTTGTTCGTTCGATATTTCATTCATATAGTATTGATTATACAACATGTTATTTATTTGAATCGAAAGGGTTATATTTTTAGAAGTGATTAATTTTTGTAACGACATGGAGTAGTAGAAAGCCAAAAACTTTCTTTCCCAAAAATGTTATTTATATAATTAATTTTCCTTTACTTATATAATTTTTTGTTATTTCATGGATGTACAATATTTCTTGAGTTTTCATTTTGTTTTTTCTTCACACTTGGCTGAATCTATGATATAAATGACAAGTTGTTTTCCGCGGCTACACCCGCATAGAATTTGGTTTGTCACATTGAATTTCGTGACAGACCATTTTGCATAAATAGTCACAATATTTTTTATCAATCCAAAATTTCAGAACTGACGAAATTCAATACAATCTTTAAACTCCTATTTCCCCCTTGGGGGTGAGAGTTCCTGATCTTCTTTTTTGATGCTTATTTACTCTGTACAAAGAACCTACCTACATATTTCAAGATTCTAGGTTCAGTAGCTTCGACTGTACGTTAATATAAGAGCGGGCAATAGCTAGTGATTCATCGTTTTTTTGAAGGTGATTGACAATGTTTCATGATGAATTTCATTAGTTCGAACTTTTATTGTCTTACATTATATAAAATGATTTGAAATCCCTGAAAGAAATTAAAGAGAAGAATTGAAAATTAATAGCTGAAAATAACAATTATATTAAGCAAAAAACTGTGAAATAAAATAATAGTCAAATGAATTACAATTTAAAAGAGAACAAATAAACAAAAAAAGGTAAGAGATTCCACGACGTTTCGATTGTTGGTATCCACAATCGTCTTCGAATCGTCACTGGACTGATTCCTCCGAGAGATGACCATGGGTCATTCAAGTATTTTCACTTCCTCCTCTTTCCTTTTATCATTTCACTGGTTTAGTGAGAGATGACCGTTTGGCGGGAGTTGGCCATTTTTTGCTTGATGATGAGTTTACATATCCCGCGTATCTCTACGCTAGCTTGACTGAATAAGTTGTTGAACACCATGTATGCAGATTCTTTGAATTTCCTCCTGAACCAATGTTTCTCTCTGTGTATCATCTCAGCTTGCAACCACTCTATATAGGATTTTTCGCACCCACAGGGTATCCGACAAATGCAATTCTTGAAATTGCATTCCGCGTTTGGTGGCCTGGTTTTCGTGAGGCTGCTCGGATGTGGTTGCCGGATCTAAAGCAGATTATGATGTTGTACTTGTAACCAATTCTTCTTATCCTTTCCGAGAGTCCTCTGATGTAGGGAAGTGCAAGCACTGGTTGTGACGGCTTCCCTTCCTTGTGAGGTTCCTGCTGTCTTTCAGCTAAAGTCTATTCTACCATCCTTTTGGGGTAGCCATTCCGTTGAAGTCTAGTTTTTCTCGAGACCTTCCTTCGTATTACAGAGCCCAAAATCACAATCTAATAGAGTCTTTGATGATTTCTCTCCCAGTCGATTGATAGTGATTGGAGTCGTGGACCGACTTAGTGTCGGTCCTCTTCACCAATTTGTCTGAGAATGGCAATTCATTGTGGACTTCGTTCTCCATTGTGAAAGTGATGGAAGGTCTTATGCTGTTGATGTATTTCAGAAAGGCGTTCAGTTCAGTATTCCCATGGTTCCATATCATGAAGGTGTCGTCAACGTATCTCAACCAGGCACGTGGTTTCTTGTGAGCTTTTTCAATGGCCAGAGTTTCAAACCACTCCACAAACCATAACCAATTGGTTAGGACTGTTGAAATTGGCGATCTCATTGGCAGTTCCTCATCTTGTGTAAAGAATTCATCCTTCAGTTGGAAATAACAGTTTCGCACACATCACCCTAGTAAATCCATGATTACTTATATAGGTAAATTCATCAGGTCCTCGTTATCGGATACCTTCCTGTGTATGATTTGGAGTGCTTCTTCGACCGAAACGTTAATGTAAAGGCTTTTCACGTTGAAACTGATTAGTTGGTCTTTCTGTGTGACTTCAATTGCTCCTAATAGTTTGAAAAATGCCTTGAATTCTTCACAAAAGACGATGTTTATCCTTGTCATGGTTGTATTATGGGTAGTGAAATCTAGACAAGTTCTTAGTGGATTTTGGGTAGTCCATACAAGTAAGGGGGCTCACTGTGATGCGGTGTTAGCGATGATCCCTCCTTGTCCGAAAAAAAGATTTGGCGTTTTTTCAAAATCTGGTAAAATTTCCTTTCAATTGATGCAGTAGGGCTCTGTACGATTTTCGTGTATTGTCCCTTCTGAGAAACTTCTCGATCTTCTGTTTGTAGAGAACAGTATCCATCACCACAGTAGCGTTTCCTTTATCAGCAGGTAGGATCTTGTCTCTATGTGGGCCGTTCAGAGCTCTACGTTCTTCATTGCTGGTGTTAGAACAGCTGGATCGAGAACCAGTTTCAACGTCATTCTTTCAAAGATTTCATCAAATTCATTACGGTAATTTCTTATAGACACTGAAAAACAGGATAAAGTTAGAGAAGTTGTAAATTATTCCTGGTGAGCTATGAAGATATTCTTTGTTTCAGACAACTTCCATGTCCGTCTTACAAAATGTTCATCGGTATAAAAGTCCGCTATCAATATTGGTATTCTCATTCCTCTGTTGCACTTTTCGAAAAAAGTTTGAAGAAATTTCTCACTCGCAAAGTTATTTTTCCATGAAAAAATGTATGTAGCATTTGTTTGTATTGGGTGTTTATAATGTGTTTATGTATTTTTCAGATTAGAAATGAGTTTTAGTTTTTCTACATTGTCTACTCTTATGAGAGAATAAACGACAAAGAAACAAAGACAAATTTTGGACATTGCCTAGTTTATGTCTTGGTGCACTTTAATTTGACTTTTGAATATTAATTTAATATTAATACTGTAATCAAAGGTTAGGTTAGGGGTAAAGTTAGATTGGATTTCAATTGTGCTATTGACTATTCTTATGCGATGGGACCTGAAATAGGCAATTACTAAAAGTTTGCCATCATAAATTCAAATATTTTTCATATCAGAAATTATATTTCAAGAAACCCTAAATGTTTCAAGTATGAGTGGAGATTTCTCAAGTGAACACACTGAACATCATTACAATGTGAAATATGAAATAGCCAAATATAATATGTTCCATCTTGAATCACTCATGGCTATATACGTTATTTTATGATCCCTTTGTTTGCAAAATTTCTCGATCTGATAGGAAGTATAACAGCTCCCATCCTTCCAGCGCAATCTCGAAAGTTCGCTTTAAACTTGACAGGAACTAGAGCCTTGCGTTTGGGATCTCCTCGAATATTCCAATTCAGTTGTCATCAAATAAACTTGATCGATTTACAACACGTAATACCTCACAGCGAGTAGACGAAGTAATAGACACCGCAACATTCGAATTAACCCCACCGCCGCATAGAAAGGAGATTAAGTCTTTATCTTTTCAAGATGTAGCCCGTTTCATGTTTTTTCTGTTCTGTTTTCATTTGTTAAGTAACTGAGCAAATAAACAATTCTAATTATAATATTTTCACATATAGTCAGTGGGCATACTTGATGACTGGCTATAAATCAAATCAATTAAACAAACAATTTGTTCAGGCCAGTCTCAAACTCCCTACACAGTAGGTTAATGGACTGACACCTATCAGAAAACAACTACTCCCCTCCCAACGCCCTTCGTGGTATTAGCCAGGGGAGTAGTTGTTCTCTGATACATGTCAGTCCATTAACCTACTGTATAGGGAGTTTGAGACTGGCCTGAACAAATTGTTCGTTTAATTGATCTAATTATAATATATGATGGCAGTGTAATCGAATGACGGGAAGTGAAGAAAAGTATATTTGGATATTGAATTATCAAAAATTATCCAAAATGATGGTTCAAAGACGAATTTTGACGATTTGATGTTTTTTTTTCACCTCTGGGTTTTCTTAAAATGGTATTAACTTTCAAATAACTATTTGTTGGATATTTTTAATGAACTCAACAAACGTATGACTTCATTCAATTGTTACAACCTAAATACACAAAATATTAACTTCTAGCTCTAGCGTCATACCCAAAGGTTTTTTGCTGAAATCGCCAATCCCAGGAGAGAGAGCCAAACGCATATTGGAATGCGCCAGCCGAGCACTAATAAGGTCTCAAATCAATTACCACTGTTGGAAGAGGTCAACTCTAATGCAGGATGCCACAGAACTATTTGAAGAAATAAGAAAAGATATAGAGAAATTCTTGTTAAGGAAAGGTCTAAACTTCGCCATTGCTCTAAGATATGTGCCCACTTTGCAAATAATAACTGTAGTGGAATCCACCAGTTCCCTTATTGATCAGATCGAAGCAGAAGAATTCAGATAGAGAACAGAGAACAGTAAGATCAAGAACTATTTCCAACTTCTAACATCAGCACTGGAGAACAAAGAGCCCTGAACGGGCTACGTAGAGACAACACCATCAAGATCTTACCTGCAGATAAAAGAAACGCTACTGTTGTGATGGACACTGATATCAACGAACATAAGATCAAAGATGTGCTTCAGAAAGGAAAATACATGAAGATCGTGAGAGACCCTACTGCATCAATCGAAAGGAAGTTGTACCAGACACCAAGTCTATTTTTCGAAAAAAGAGAGATCATCACTAACACCCCACCACAGTAAGCCTCCTCACTTGTACGGGCTACCCAAAATCCACAAAAAGGATGTTCCGCTCAGACCGATCATTTGCTCCAGAGATTCAGCCACTCAGAACTTCTCCAGAATCTCCACTCCAAATAATTAAATCACTGCAAGGTACAACATCAACTTTCGTGAAAAGTTCAAAGCATTTTGTTGAACTACTAGGGAAAATTAAAGTAAAGAGCAGGGTCAACTAATCAGTTTCGACGTGGGAATCCTCTTCACCAACGTTCCTGTCAAAGAAGCACTTTAAATCATATAGAAGAAGCTATTCGAAGATGGGGACCTGAAAGATAGAACAAACATACCGATACAAGTAATCATGGAATTACTAGGATGCTGTGTACGAAACCGCTACTTCCAACTGAAGGACGAATTCTTTACGNCCTTCATAATATGGAACCACTGTAAAGCAGAACTAGACACTTAGCCGAAGCACATCAACAAAGTGAGTCCTTCCATCACTTTCACGAAGAAGAAGTAAGTTCACAACGAATTGCCTTTCTTAGACTTACTGGTGAAGAGGACCGGCACTAAATGTGAAACATCTGTATATCGAAATCCCACTTACATCGGGCAGTATGTGAACCAGAAATTCAACCACCATTAATCGACAAAGCGAGAAATCATCAAGACTCTACTAGACCGTGCTTTCGGGCTCTGTATTACAAGGAAAGGTCTCGAAAAGAAACTAGGCATCATTGAAATGACCTTAAACGGAATGGTCACTCCAGAGTGATGGTAGAACCGGTTTTAGCTAGAAGACAGTAAGAGCTCCACAACGAAGAGAAGCCGTCACAACCAGTACTTTCACTTCCTTTCATCAGAGGATTATCGGAAAGGATAAGAAGGATTTGGTCCAAGTTTAACATCAGGAACTGCTTCAGATGTGGGAAGATTATCCGTAGCAACCTCACGGAAATCAGGCCACCAAACGCGGACTGCGACTCCAAGAATTGCATTTATCCGGATACCCTGCGAGTGCGGAGAATCATACATCGGTGAAAGTATGAGACCATTTGAAGTTCGAATTGCATCCGGAATAGCAGAGCATGTTTGGACTCATCAATATAACATCAAGAGGGCTTAGGTTAAAATCATCCTCAAGAAAGAACACTGGTTAGGAGAAAATCCAAAGAAACTGTTGTCCAACAACGCATTTAGCCAAGCTAGCGTAGAGATACGTAACACATCAAGTGAAAAACGACCCACTCCCGCCAAACGGTTATCTGCCGCTAAAAGCCAATGAAGCGGAGATAGGGAAAAAGGGATAGATGAAAGTACTCGAATGACCTATAAATTGTCAGATCTCGAAGAAATAAGTTCAGTTATCATCCGAAGACGATTGTGGATACCAAAAGTCGAAACGTCGTGACGTAACTTGGTTTGGAATCTCTTAATTTTCATTATTTGTTAATGAAATTTTTTATTTTCTAATTTTCAGTTTGTATTATTATTTCAATTTTTTAGGTTGCTGCTTGTATGTTATTTTTTTTTGTAATTTCAGTTTGTCATTTTTTCAATTAATCATTTAGATTTTTCACAGATTTTTCCAGGGATTTCAAATCAATTTATATTATATTAGACAATTGAAGTTCGAACTGATGAAATTAATTTTACAATATTTGATTATTATCACATAGTTTAGATATAACATGGTGGCAGCGTAAAACCGAAATGAGCATGAATTTCGGCGTCACTTCAACCACCCAAAAGTTTCGAAGCAGGCAACAATCCTGAGAAAGCTTGGACGAAATGGAAGCAACATATAAAACTGTACGGGATTGCTACAAGCTACATGGCTACAAGGCTTCAACTCCCACTTCGTAGACATTTGTAGAGCAGATGAAAAATCTTGCAGACAACTCCAAGCAATGTCTGGGGGTAGCGGTAGTACGATGGAAGAAAGCCAATAGGAAGAAAGAAGGCAACGGCAAGAGTGAACCTTCAAAAATTAAGAAATTGCCATGCCAAAGATGTAATACTTTGCATGATTATCCTAAGTGTCCTGCATGGGAACAAGTTTGCTCAAAATGTAAGAAACACAATCATTGTGCAGTATGCTGTACAGCAAAGATTGTAAGAGAAATAAAGACAGAAAATTATGTAGATGAAGGGGAGTACAATAAAAATATTGTTATAGATACCATTGAAGAAGTCAACGGTGTAGAAGAGCAAAATCTAAAAATCTGGAATGTAACCATTGTAACCTTTGAATTTAAACTAGATTCAGGTAGTTAGGTAAATATAATCCCACTGAAATTCAACAAAAGGATGAGCCAACCTACAGAAGTAGAAAAGACTAAGAAGTTGTTAGTAATGTAACACAAAAAAAATGGAACATGCATTTTGGAGTATAAACATAAAATAGCATCAAAGAATTGGAATTTTAATTCTTGAAGATGATTTGGATCCAATACTTGGCTCACAAGCAGTCACACAATAGAACCTTATAAAAAGAATAGAAGAAGTTCAAGTTTAATATAGCCCAGAAGACCTGATTAATAGGTATAGAGATGTGCTCACAGGCCTAGGTTGTTTTCAATAGAAATGTAAAATACATCTACAGGAAAAGTCAATCCCACAGATCGCTAGATGTACAAAAATTCCATTAGTCTCACATAAACAAGTTAAAGAAGTTTCAAACACTCTAGAAAAACAAGATGTTATCGTGAAAACTGAAGAAGCAATAGACGGACTGCATGCTATTGAGATCACAGAAAAGTAGGATGACTCAATAAGAATATGTATGAATCCGAGACCACTTAACAAATACATTATTAGGCAAAGACTGGAATTACCAATAATTGGAACAGTTTTTCTAACAGAAAAAATGCTGCGTGACTCATGGTATTGGATGCATTTGGCGCATTCTACCAAATACCACTAGAAGAAGAAAGTTCTCTATTATGCACCTTCTCAACTCCATTTGCTGCGTGACTCATGGTATTGGATGCATTTGGCGCATTCTATCAAATACCACTAGAAGAAGAAAGTTCTCTATTATGCACCTTCTCAACTCCATTTGGGAGATATCGATTTAGATGGATTAGATGAGGATAGTGTTGCCCAAATGCAAGAACAAGACGAGACTTAGCCAGTCTTGGTCTTGGTCTTGCGCCAATACACCTGGTCTTGGTCTTGGTCTTGGTCTTGCGCTCCCAGTCTTGGTCTTGGTCTTGGTCTTGCAGCAAGAGTCTTGC
>WOGM01001001.1:0-10762 GCA_015342125.1 Leptinotarsa haldemani | reverse complement strand
TTTAGGAATCTGCAAATGAGTTATAAGTATCGTACTTTCAAAAAAATATCAAGTTCATATCAATAAATGTTCAAATGTTCACGTATTCCCCCAAAAACATCTGAAGGCGTTGGATCAGGTGATTTAGTGGGCTCTTTTAAGTGATCACGTTTTCCTGTCTACCATTATAGAAAATTGTCAAATCCAAATAAGTTTTCAACTAATATCAATAGGTTTCAACAAGACGAGGTTCCTTCAATTACGACGAGATAATTAAAAGTGGCAATATGAGAACTATCCAAAACATTGGATAGATAAACCTGGTCCCTCAGAATGACCCTCTGCAGTGCCTGATATGCAACCTCTGAATTTTTCTGAGGATTGGTGAATTATACAGTTCAGTTACACAACTGCGATCTACTCTAGAGCTCATGAATAGAATAAGAGGTGCTCCTAACGAAATTACCCCAGGAACATTCCATTATAAATTTGTAAACAAACTTCATTATTGTCAGGAATTGGAAGATGAATAATTTAAACATATACAGAATTGAGATTCCTATCAAACGAGTTAACACAAAAACTTCCTTTCTATTTTGGTTGGTTTCCAGGTTTTGCCATGGTCTTGTCTGGTTTATAGTTTCAAAACGTTTCGACTACAACTGGGGCAGTCATCTTCAGTGGCTTGGTCGAAGTATTTAAAAAACTTTTCATTTGAATTTTGTCCTGTTTTGTCTATTTAACTTCTGTCGAAAACAAGGTTTGTCGAAAAATGCGAATTCTCTCCTGGTAATGTATCTTTATTTTTAACATTATCGAAATGAATTATTAAAAAGGGTTGTTATTAATTAAATATGCAATTGCATCAATTCATTTCTCGAAACTGATCTCTGAAATGACAACAAAAATTCAGGGGGAATTATTGTATATGTAAAATATTTAAAAAATATTGACAAATGGAAAGGTTATCATGTTTTCATTAATCTCAGGAGGTGAATATTCGTTATTCAAATCAGCAAAAACAAAATTAATTCATAAAATAGAAATATGGACGAAAACAAATCCTATTTTTTATTGTAAATTAAATTGAATTAACGCAGATTGAACGTGATTTTCGATATACTGATTCGGTTATTTCGATATAGTTGAAAATTAAGATACTTTACTCCTTTGAAAATTCATATTTTTTGATAAATTCTGTATAAAATAGATTCAATTTTTTAATAGATGGTGGAATTTCAGAAATGAAATCAACGACAGAAAGGTTTTTCTATGGTTTCTATTTACATAGTGTATATTCCTAATTTTCCATTCTTTATAGGTAACTCGGCTGAAAAATTCAAATAGATATCTCGTTTCATACAGATTTGTAAAAACCGTGTACACAGACAAACAATAAGTAAAAGGAATTGCAACTAATGATCTGTGTCGTCAAAAGAAAATTATTCACCATCGATTAATATTTTAAGAAATTATCTGACTGGAAGCTCCTAGCTCGTTAAAATAACGCCATATCGGGGCCCACTTGTGAAATTTTAAACTTGCATAAAAATGTCGGCTTAATGTAAAATTATTCGAGATCATTATCTGGTATTTCTTTACTCTGATACTGAATTATGATAATTTTATGATAAGTTGTTCGGCGATTCTGCGCTTCATATTTGATAAAGCGAGTTTGATTTAAATCCAATCCATGTCAGAAATTTTTGTAAAATATATGCACTTTGAAATGTCGTGAAGATGCCTTCAGGCCATCAATTATTTTATAAAATTTATAGGATAAGTGGGACTATTTTGCAATTAATTCGGTATTTTACACTGTTTACTCACCATCCGTATAAAGCAAACACCACTTCACTCTCAAAACGTCTACCTCTTGATTGAGATTCAAAGCAGAGTGTGCCTGCAGAAAAAATTAAACTGCATTTTAATTTCTTCGTTAGGTGTTTATTTTGAAGTAAAATGGATGCAAATTACCCGCCGCATAATTACAGAAGTGTTAAATACCCAACCAGAGGTTTTTAATTTATTTTGTTATTATAACAGGTAGTGTTTAAAATGTAAAACAGTAGCTGTATTTATCATAATGTGTTTACGTTCTGTTTTAGCTTACTTACTGAAGTGGAGGAGTAATTCCACTGTAATTAGAGTGTCTTTATTTTTGTTTTAAATAAATATCGTTCTTGTCAACAATGGTACCATGTTCAGTTAAAAAATGAGAATTAACTTTCGTCAATATGCCTTGGAAAATTATCAGAATCATTTAACTTACAAAAAACATAAGAATGTCGAATACTATTCTGAAAGTAGTATAGTCCAGTTCCAAGAGACCAAAAAAGGCGTCCACTTTACAAAAGGTGGGGTAGAAGATTTTATTTTTTTATTTCGTTTTGATGGGTATAAAGAGTTGTGGAAGAAAATCCTCGAAATTTTCGGACATTTTTCGGTTTTTCCGCAATATCTCGAAAAGGAGTGGATCTAGCGAAAAACAATCCCCATACAAAGTTGTAGAGCATTAAATTCCCTACAGATTTCCTACATATATATTTTTTTCTTCTGTGACCAATAGGAAACGAGCTACAGCATCTCAAAGGTGTATAATTTTTCTCTAAATGTTAAAAAAGCCAAATAGCGCCTTCTTTGTGTGTATTATTGCGACCCATGCATTCTTTGGTTGTATTTTGGTCCGATAAGGTTCTACAGACCCCCTCCCCATCATCAACCCCACCCACCCTCACCCCGCAATTTGATAACTCATGAGGAATGAGTAGGTATTTGTTGAAATGAGGTGGTAGTAAATTCATTCGTCATTTTCATAACAATAACGCCGTTTTCGAATAAATTTACTACCACCTACCTTTAATGGGTATAAGTGGTGAAATATGAAAAATGTGACTGAAAAATTAAATTAAATGATGAAAATGAGTTGGTAGTAAATTCATTCGAAATACATCCTCATCAGCCATGCTTTCACCGAGTGTGACGCTACATCTGCCATATTTGGCCATGGAAAATGGAAGCTGTGCAGTGTTCTGGAAAAATCTTCCAGAGAAATGAAGCATACGTTGGATGTATTCTTGGATGAGCAGAGCATAACTGGAAAGATCATTGAAGCTGAAGAGGAGTCACCCATCATGGCTTCTGTTCGTGAGGAACTAGGACCGTCGAAACGCCTAAGAAGGAAGTGAAATGAAAGGTGAACTTCATTTTTCATTGGTCAATTTTCCAATGATTTGATTGTAATTAAATACTTCACTTGTTTAATAACAGTTTTTTCCATACACGTTTTCTCACTCTCTTTTCTCCTTTATTCGTTTAGTTGGTGATTAATTTTGTAATGGGGGGACTCACAAAGTAGTTCTAGATTATTCTACTTCATTTTCATAACAATAACGCCTATTTAGAATTTTCTGCTAAGCACCATTTTGTGGAAAGAAAACTCTTTTTATTTCATTCACCATAGTTTTGTTTCAATGTATTCACTTTAGGCCCTGATGAAGCTTCAAAACAATGCAAAAGCTCGGCGAATAGGTTGAAGTGCTTTTTCTCACATTGCATTGAACTGTGAGGGTTTCGATATGCCTACTCATTCCTCGTCAGTTATCAATTTGGAGGGGGGTTGGGGTGGAGAGGGAGGTTGGTGATAGGGGGTCTGGAGAACCTTATCGGACGAAAATATAATTCGAAAATACAACCAAAGAATGCACGGGTCGCAGTATACACAAAAGAAGGCGCTACAACCTTGTATCGGAACTGTTTCTCCTAGAACCACTTGTTTTCGAGATATTGCGAAAAATGTTCAAAAATTTCGAGGTTTTTCGGCTACCAAAAGCTGTGCCGAGCCCAGATTCATACCCATTAAAACGAAATAAAAAAATAAAATCTTTTACCCCACCTTTTGTAAGGTGAAATCCTCTGGGAACTGGACTGTTAAGGATATCCCATCAAAAAGAGTTTGGAGTTTTATCCTTCTTCTATAGATACTTTCATAGGAAAGTGTTCTAACCCAGCTCAATACTCCTTGGACACTAGTATTACATAAAAATAAAACTGATTATACCAATACATATTATAACTAAGATTAGCGCAATGGATCGAATATGTTAACGGAAATGTATAAAAGTTTACTTTTTGAATTCCAATTATCTCGTCATATTTGTCTTCTCCGACTTTTCAATTTTCGCTTTTTTATCGAAGCACAACTCCATTCCATAGGTAAGTAGAGATTGTGGAGACAAGCACTCCAATTTGAATATTTCCCACTTATTTTTCCGACTACACCATTTCTAGCTAGGTTCGCACCGTTCACTCATAATTACATTCTCCGACTAATTATGTCGACGCCGTTTTGGCTAAGTGAACATTATTTCTGAGATTTCCCCGTGGATCAGGCGCGAAAAGAGAGATCTCACTGATAATGACAGCTCGTTAGCACGGCTCATTTTCAACCATAACTTTCAAGTTACTTAAAACTGATTGCCCCCATAAATAACGACGCGGGCGACGGGTAAGGGGCCGCCTCTGATAAATTGATGATTTCAATAAGGAATCACGAAACCGAATCACCACGTGGTCCGGCGAGAGAGTGACTTCTTCCTGGGGTGCTGATTGAAAGAAATAAATTGATAGAAAGTGTGATGAAGATGTTAGGTACGGTACGCCTTCGAAAGTATTTTCTGTTCGATGGGGAAATTGTACGTTAACGTTTCGAGTTGTGTGGCAAGACTAAGGAATGCATTCTGGTGGTCCCTTTTTCAGCTGAATGGACTATTGAAATGATAATGTAATAAAGTTGAATATATATAGAGTATGTCCGATTGGGTTATCAGTATAAAATGGAAAATGTTCTAATTACGTAAATGGTATGGATTCAGTAAATGGTATATATTCATTCATGTCTTTTGAGTGAATGCGCAGACACAAAAGTGAAAGATTGTCAGAACTGCTGGAGGCATGGTAATGCTGAAAAGGAAACACAATCCACAATCTGAGTTCACAGTAATTTTTATTAAATAAGAAGAAATATCACGTGAAGACTTATATTCCGCATTAATTCTTTTTTTTTTATCTTCAAAAACATAGATTTTTTGCGTTTTATTACAGTTAACTATCCTGGGAAAGAAAGTGGAAAACAATAATCAAACAAAATGAAATTTTCGAAAGCATTCAGAATTAACGTAATTTTAGTTTTTGATAATAATTTTGGGCAATTTATTGACATTGATATAGAAATCGTTGAAGTTGTCAAAAAAATTAAAAATGTCAACGACTAGGTGAAGTTATGAAAGATAATAATATCGAATATTAAAAGCTCGTGACATATTTCATACATATTGATGAGGTCTATAAAAGTCCATAAATTTTGTTTATTAGCTATAACAGTATATAATATATTGAAGGAATTACAAACTTTAACACTTAAAAATTTGTTAAATCACCAATTTCAACAATTTTGAAAGTTCTACTATATAGGACTATATAACTGTAGTACTTGAGAAAATATGACAGATATCTCCTGTTATCTTTGTTACGACTTTCGACAACACATTCCTCAATATGAAAATGAGAAAGAGTGCCTTAATGAATAGAAGGAAGTGTAAATATAATGTATATAAGAAGATTACTAGTACTTTCATATATATTCCTGTTAGCTCACACCATTATCCACAATACAAAATGTCGGGACTAAACTCTCCTGTCGACGCTAAAATCAATGAGTATCCCTCAAGTTTAGGAAATATAAATTTAGAAAGGATCTTCGTAAATCATCGATTTTTCAAAAAATACCCTTTTTCATTTCGTATTTTCAAAACGTTGAGCGTCAAAGTAGTTTCCAAAACTTCTTGCTCACAAATGAGCTTTAGTATCGCTCAACACGCCTTGAAAAACAACAAAAGAATAAATTAGCAATGTATAAAATTGTTAACATAGATTTCGAAATCCCATATTGTTATTTTGATTTAACGGTATTCAGATAACAATTGAAAAGTTAATGTTAAGAGCCTCCGTCCGTTGAGATTTTTTAACAGCCGCTGCCGTCAAGAGCAAAACCATGTGTGATCATCTGTCTCGAACAAAAACTTAGTTACTTCTTCTTCAGGGAAAATTTTTGCTTCCTTTGGTGTGTATCCATCAAGAACAAAAATAATTTCATGAATCTGAAAATACCATTTATATAGATACTTATCTAATGTGGTGTACGATTTAAAAAACTGACCTTGAAATGTCAATGTTGTCATTAACTTTCAAATCAAGTGTACGTGATTTGTTCTTTCTTCCGATCAAAATGTAATCTTTCAGCGGGATCACGAAAAAATCTTGAAAGACATTCGGCCGATACGCAAATAACGGATTTGGTTGTTACAACCCGGATCACAATATTCATCCTCATCCGTTTTTGCTATACATCGGTCTTATACCGTTAATAACTATACGGGTGTATACAAAAGTCTGGAAATGGCAAGTGTGGCATGATATCTATGAAGAGTGACAAAGGTCCCATTCTGAACAGCCCACTGTTCACCTCTATGTGAATCATTTTGTGAATCAAATGTGAATCAATTAGCTGGAATTTTCACTACTCGAAATCATTATTGCATGTCCGTGTATTGTGTATCCTGTTAGATATAAGTAGAGTTAAGAAATTAGTCTACTTCACCTCCAGAAGATGCCAACCTGCTTGGTGAAACGCGTGTGGAGAATAGTGGTGTAGTTCTGATGTTTGGGAGCAGTGCTTCTTTTAGATTTATTCAACTCCTGTTCCAGTACTACATTTTACTCATGAACTTTTTTATTCGAAGATTCGTTTGTATTTATGAAGAATATACTGTTGTATAATCGTATTTTCCGTGGTAAACTCTCTCACTCAGTATGAACAGGAAGTGAATGGTGTTTCTTTAGAAACAACAATAAAATATCGAAAAAATATCAAATATCGTTCTCGACCCACTCGTTATCTTGATAGGGTTTCAATTTGTAACTCAGCTGTAGCAGAAAAAATGAAATTATTATATAAGTAACACCCCACCACTTCTTAAAGAATTGAAAGAATTCAAATTCAGGATTTCTAGAATTTATTTACAGCGTTTCATTTGTACAACCACTTCGAATAAATATGCATGTTGGTTCAATTTGCATTTCAAACAACACCTAAACATTTTATTCCTGTCATAAACCACTGTTTACTAAAACTCTTTGCTTTACAATTTGCAATTTCTTCGACGTCATGGATCTCAAACATTAAAATCGTACATCTGAATTCAAGATTTACGACTGCTAGCAAGTCCACTTTAGTTTGCGAGAGTCTTAATGTGCATCAGTCAAGACGCTAGTAATAAAAGCAATATACAAACGTGCTCATTTGCAATGTAAAAGAGTTATTGGTATTGGTATCTGCCGGCAACTCCATTTTGTAAATCTCCTTATTTTATGAATTTTCTCGAACACATCATATTCTTCGTGGAATATTCTGTTTGTAACTGAAATGAATATTGATCAGTATATAGCAACAGGGTCTTTTGGTGTTTTGTTTCATCAAATACATCCCAATTTTCAGTTTCGAGTTTTCAAGAGAGGTTTGAAATAAAAAACTGTCATTGCTTATTCTGTTTTTGGGATGTTTGTATCCTTCAGTTAGGTAAATTGCTAGATTTTTTATATGTTCGGGCAATATTTCTATATTATTGAGAGCGGGTACATATAGATTTTGCACCACTACATGTAAATCAAAGTTCTCTCTCTCTGCATATGCCTATCTGTTTGTCTGTTCCTGACATTGATGGGTGCTCATTCATCTGAATTAAAAACTTTTTAAAATCAATCAAATAAGAAAGCAAATAACTAAATTTGCTTCGAAATGATACTCCGTTTGAAAAAATACCTATCCAGCGATGGCGGTATAGGCTTACTAAGTGATGACTTACTAAACCCATTTTAATGTTTCACATAATGGTTGTATATAATGTATTGTTTTTTTTATTATTAGTCAGTGGTCTATGCTTGAAGACTGGCAGTGAACAAATCTAAAGAAATGAACTTTAAACGTTCAAGCCAGTATCGAATATACCTATACAGTAGGTTGAATGGATTGAGACCTCTCAGAAAACATCTACTCCCCCGGCTAATACCACGAAGGGCGTTGGATTATATCAGACAGGCGTCAGTGCGGGAATCTTCACAGAAAAGTTCCTGCATATTCAATTGGCAATACAACTGAAAGAGTCGACCTTCAATTTTGGAACGGGCACCCTTGCAGACCATTTTCGGGCTCATGAGCCACTCATCAGTGCAAGATAGTGGCCATCATCGACCTGAAGTCAATAATATTCCATAATTGAAAATCGGAATTCTTTCAGAGTATTTCATTCATCTTCCTAAGCGAAACAGCAAAATGTCACTCCATCTAGTGGACGAGGTACTAACCAACTGCATATCCGTAATTTGCCCGATTCCTCTGAATAAGGAAGAAAAACTTTCTTATTAGTCAGTGGGCTATGCTTGAAGACTGGCAGTAAACAAATCTGAAGAAATGAACTTTAAACGTTCAAGCCAGTCTCGAATATATCTACTGTGTAGGTATAGGTAGGTGTAGTTAATTTTAAAATTAAAATTGATAATTGTGAGCATTTCATTGTGCGAATTTTATTAAAAGTCATTATTATTGGTTACTAACTGTGATATCTGGTATCGCCTAGGAAGTTAACATGAGATTGTGTGGTTTAAATTATAAGAGGTAAGCGAATCTTGCTTCATCTATCAATGGGTATCTCTACCGACATAAGAAAGGCTTCAAATAGTCCACAATTTTATAGAACTTTCAAAACATTCGAGTCTGTTCTGAAATGTTCCACAATGACTTGGGATGTTCCGGAATAATTCCGAATGTGCCAAACTATTCCCCGAACATTCCACAACTCAATATTCTGGTATGTTCTGGATTATTGTGGAATGCTCTTGAATAGTCCAGAAATCCGGAAACCTTTTTCTGAAATGTTTCAGACTATCCTTGAACATTCCAGAATGTTCTAAGATGTTCTGGAATATTGTGAAATGCTTTGAGTTCTCTCGAATGTTCACAATTGTTCCAGAACTTTCTAGAGGGCGAAACTTTCTGTCCCTCTGCCTTCAAAAACATGCCTATAGGTGAAACTGAGAACTTTATTCATGGCAGTTGTGCAACTGTGGCAGTCATCTTCAGTGGCGTGGTAGAAGTACTCTTCTTGACAGTGCTCGCTTCGGCGATACATATACTAAAAACTCTTTTCGACATGTCAGCTGAAAGCCTGAAAGGAATTTATTGTATTAGTTTGAAAATGTCATAGGACGAAATTGCAGTAACGTTTGTTATAAAGTGTTAGAAAAACATAGAAAGTATTGTTTATTATTTTTCAAAATTGTCATTTGGCATGAGATTTCTAATATGAAGAATCCAAAGAAAGTGACACATAAGAATTCCTTTTAAGCAAATATATGTTTCACATGATGTATGTATGTATATGCTAGGATCAATAATTCGGTTATGCGATTAATAAAAAATTGAAATAATCTGAAAGTTACCTGGCATTCATGTTCTTTTTTATGAAAAGAAAATGAAGAAAAAGAGTATTCAAATAGAGTATCGAAATAATAAAGAACGTTCAGAAAATACACAACACATTAGGACGGTAAAATCACTATACTTTGTTTCGCTTTGGTAACACTCAAATTAGCCGTAACCATCGTTAGTTAATAATGAATATTTTTAATTGAACAAATTTGAACTTACTGATTTTCTTTTTTTGTTACAGGTGAGTCTCCAAAAGGGGAAGCTGTCACAGGATTTCATCTAATTGCAAGTAAGATATTTCAAATTCGTTTATATTCATTCAAAGTAAAAAATGTTTTTATCGAACTTTTCTGGGTATTTGTTACCTTCCACAATCTGAAAAATATAAAAATTATATATAAAAAATGTTTTATCATGAACAACTTAGCCTAATAACACTTTCAGTCAATAAAGTCGAACCCATCACTTCATTTTTCAAAGCACGCAGTTTCCTGAATATTGAAGGTCTCTTTCATTTCTCATAAATTTAAAAAAAAATACATTTTCCGTATTTTTAGCATCGACAATTAATATACTCATTAACCCTGTATTCTGAGTAGGCTACTTCTCTAGCCATTTATGGAGTATTATGGTTTTTCGCAGTCCCGTCGGTCATGTCACCTAGCTGAATAAATCCACCTTCAACTAGCTGAATTTTTGCAAATGAATATATGATCAAAGGCGAATTTGAACTATATTATTTTTTTGGGTCATGAGTCCAGCGTACTACTACCTACTGTGCCAGTATACTGCTAGTGTAAAATTGAGTCATAGTGGAGACCATGCAATCCGATCCAGTACTACGGAAAATCTTGGTCTGAATATTGATAACCAATCAAGGTTCAATACGGAGATCCTTTTGAAACTTCAAATACGTACATCGTACTAGTGTTTTAGTTAGATCAACATTATCCATGGTACTGAATTGGAGGAAGAGGCAGCATGCATGACTTTCACGTGTATAAGATTTGTCACTCTTCGATTTCAATTTTCTGTCGAAAAATTAATTCTATAGAATATATCCAGCGCCTTTTAAAAGATTTGCCTTAAAAAATAGCCAACTAGTGCGGTCAAATGACCTCGGAAATGCTTCTGAATATACAGGGTGTCCCTGGACTTCCTCTTTTCCTCTCGGGAATGTATAGATGAAGTCAAAATATCACCAGTACTTCATATATATTTTTTTTTCCTAAAAGTCTT
>WOGM01000999.1:0-10763 GCA_015342125.1 Leptinotarsa haldemani | reverse complement strand
GATTCAGAAGGCCCCGTCGCTCGATTGAGTGAAGGCCCCACGACGTCTGTTAAAATGATCAGTTTGTTCATCAAATACCTCAGTCAGGAAGGGCATCACAAGGCCAGAGCGGCATAGAGATCATTAACCTTTATGTCGCCACCAAAACACCTTACGTTATGAACCATTCGTCCTCCTGACGATTCTCAGTTGAAAGGGTAAGGGAAAAAATTTCCAACCTGATGAAAATGAAGATGACTATGATAATATGCTCATTCGTTTATTTAATTTGTCACATAGTTATCAACGATTACTCGATGTTTATGTCACTTTTCAGTCCATCAGTCACTTGATCAATTCATAATAAAAAAATTGTTTGATTCGGCCACAGAATTTCTAACATCGAATATTTTTTGATAAACTTTGGTATACCACCATTTGAGAGAGTGCCAATCCATTGGTTATTTTTTAAGTTTTTCCAAACAAAAAAATCACCAATAGGTACGATTTGTTGTATTTTAACCTATAAAAATATTTGTAAAAAAAAGGTGTTTGGTCCCAAAGTACAGTTATTTGATCTCCACAATTCTTCGGAATCGGGGAAAAGATTCAAATTTTAGGGAGGCATCCCGCTTTCAAGTAGGTCACACTGTTCATACAATTTTACATATTTGAAAACTCTGGCGAAACCCTCATAATCATGGAAATATCTCATTTTCCATTATTTTATTTGAGCTGATGCATTTCGAATAAAATTATTTCCACTAATGTATTTGAAACACTATATTATTACAAACAAAAAAATTAGTTATCCATAATAAGGCCGTATTGAAGACATCATTTCAAAAAGGATGAAATCAGAATGGCTAGATTCTTTAGCGGCTGACGTAGTTGGCCAAATGACTCCTAGAGGGAGTGGGTTTACGGAAGCTTTAATCGACTGGTGCAACATATTTTATAATTTGAACTTCCTGGACGATGCCTTCTCATCTTTGATGGGGTTTATTGCCATTTAGATACTTCCATTGTAAATGCTGCAGACGTGTTTGAAATAACGCTGTTTTGCTTACCCAGCAATACCACACATGAGTTTCAACCAATGGACAAGTTGGTATTTAGGTCCTTCGAGTATTTCTGCTGCGATGAAGAAGTCTTGAAATACTGGGCTCTTCATCAGGATAGACGAATAATTACCAAAAAGATATTTGGAACAATTTTTTGTAAAGTTTAGGACAAGCCTCTAATGCCTTCTAATAGTAAAGCAGGTTTCGAAGCCAAATCCATTTGATCTCACAAAAACTCCCGAAGTAACAGTATTCCAACTTATTGAGCTTATTTAAATGTTTCAAATGAGCGGGATGAACAGAATTTGATGCCAACGAAAACAAGCGTTAACAACAGTTAAGATGAATGCGATGACAATGTTATACCATCTGATTTGAACATGAACAATGATGACACTGCAATGTTTGGTAGCGATGATGACATTTCCCTGGCTCGCCTTTTCCCAAATTCATCACAGTTAGTTTTGAAGAGCTTGAATGGAAATTATACTAATGAATTAGGTTCTTCTCTTAATAACATTCTACCCACTCCAGAAAAGATATAGACACCAAATTCTGCCACTAGAAGGAAAGCTGTAGTCTAGCTTTGGAACTGACCAAACAAACCTTTGAAAACAGTCCAAAGACATCTGAAACTCCTGCAGCTAGAAATGATAAACCAAACAAAGAAAACTGATAAAAACAAAGTCAGGTCTGGTACTGAATCTTCTACTTTGAGTCTTGCTATTGTTTCATTTGCAATGAAGATCAATTTGCAAATATGTGGTTCTGTTATGAATTTCCAACATACGTCCATGAATAATGTGTCGAACTCACCAGAGAAGACAAAGAGAACTTCGTTTGCATGAAATATGATTAATTTAATTTTTGATTTGATGAACCTAGGTTATTAGGATAAGTAAACCGAATTATCATAATTTAATAGTTTGGAGTTTGTTTTAAGGTGATTATAAGTTTTAAAATAAAGCATATTCCCCCACACTATGGCAAATTTCTCATTTTTCAAAAAAATGTCGTTGTGTCTAAATCCATTTCAAGTACATCATATTTAACCTATACGTATTTTGGTTAGATAGACTCAATACCAAACGACATAGGAGTTAGCACACTTGAGGTGGCCATATTTGACCCATGTACCTTATGTGGTATGGGCGAATTGGAGTTTATTTTTTTATTATATAAGTTCCTTGGTGGTTCGCATTGCAATGTGGTGTATAATATAATTATAGTAAGGAATGATAGCGTTAGTGCGTTAAGTTTTTCATACTTATTTTCTATGATATGAGTATTCTCTGTTCGTCATACTCAAAATTTTAATCACATTGTGTATGAATTTTTCCAGGAGTTTTGTTCTGTTGATAGACTGGAAATTGGGACCAATCGCACTAAAAAAAATATTTTGATGCTGTCCATCATTTTTAGAAAGAAAAATAGCTTTCTTCTACAAAGAAAAATATGCTGCTCTTTCTACATAGAAAGTAACATGGATGAATCTCAGTCAATACTTGAATTGTGGATAAAACGAACAAGCAATTGTTGTTAATTCTATGAACAGTTGAAGAAGGGACTGATTTGAACTAGATACAAATTAACTGATCAAACCTCTACCATTAACTTAATTGTGTTGCATTATTTTCTACAGTTGTACGTTATTAATCATGCCCCAATCGAAGACGTGACCAAATGGTTCATGTTCCAGTCAATAATCGATGAAATGTCGACAGTGGAAAAACTGTTTGTGATAAATTAAAATCCTAAGTGCCTCTGCCCTCACAAACACCAATCAAGCAATCAATCAATTCAATAACGCTGTGCTTTGACAGAAATAAATTGAAAGCAAACCACTTTGTTGAAATTCTGCAAGCATTACCCGAGTGCGATTTTTCTCAAACGTATCATAGTTCGGTTATTGAAAACGAATATTCATTCGTATCTCATTTCTGATGTATCTGAAGATGATGCATATGAGTGTGTGTGACTGACGTTACACACACTCGTGAAAGTTTGAGTAGCCACGGAATATTATTCCCTGACAGGTTGGGATTTTAAATTTTATTCGAGTGGGTTATATATTGTGATCAAGTGAGTTCTACTTACATATTATGTAGCAATTATTTTATATTATTTCATTTATATTTTATGTTACTCGCATGATTGTGATATTGTATATTCTAATTTCTTTTATACCATTTTATCTGCTGGTTAGTAAACTTCACTGTACTAACTTCAGTATATATTTCATTTCATATATTTATACTCGTATTACCAGCTCTACTTCATTCACTACATCTGCGTATTTCAACTATTCTGTCGGTTGTATATTTTTCTTAACTCACTCATTTTATTACAATATTCATATAAGCTGCAGTTATAGAGCCTTAAAGTTGACTGCTATACTGTCTATACTGTAATACTATGACTAAATGTCTGGGAAACCCATGCGCAACTCTAGAGTCCTCAATGGGTGTCCCTGACTCCTTTGGTTACATACAAATGCAGACCTATGTGAATAATTCCGTATATTATTTTTGTTCATTTGTTGTTGAAACAATAAATTCTTTATTATTATGCAGCAGTAAATTTGGCATTTATTTTGGAGGAGGATTGATGTAATTAGTGACATTTTAAATGTATTTCGTTTCAGATGAACTAACGAGGAACTCAGATTGTATTTTTTTTTGTAACAACAATTTAAGATTGTGTTCAGTATCGACAGTAAGTCCTAACTTGATGTAACTGATGACTTTAAATAATTCTGAAATCAGAATGAATCTATTTACGGAAAAATTGTTTTTGTTGTGAAAAAACATGATGAGCTAAATATCCATTGTTACAAATACTTGGTTATAGGAGCTGTTTCCCAGATTGGCGCCATAATAACAATTTTACAACAAAATTGATTTTTCTGTAAAAAGATTTATTCTGATTTCAGACTTTTTAAAAGTCATTAGTTACATTAAGCTATATGACTTATTATCGATGTTGAACAAAATCTTAAATTAGTTTCGAATTATTTTTAATTTTCAGTTTGTGTTGCTATTGAGGTGTGTTTTTTTTTAGTTTTCCAGTTTTTCATTTATTTTGTATAAAGATTAAGGAGTAAAGAGCCAAAATCGTTCTTCCCCGAAAATAAACTATTTTACTCGCACGAAATGAAAAACACTTGCTTGAATAATTCACGACACTCCCTGTTGGTTCCGTTGACCAACTTGATTTTCACGAATAATGGCCGCATGTCTAGCTATGACTATTGAAAGAAGCATATATTATTAGACAATTTCACACCTTCGAAATAAACACATTTCATCAAATTCATACCTCACCACCTTCAGGGCCAATCACAGATGAGCAAATTTAACTCTGCAATCGTGTTTTATTCATGTCGATAAGATTCGAAAATTTACCTGATTCAAAATATGTTGTCAAACATCAAACTGATAGTTCTTCATGATACATGTATTTAATTTTTTACAAAAAACCACTGTACCATCAGCAGCAGCAGATTCGTAATATGACGGAGAAATTGATACTTTTTGAAAGTTCATCTCTTGATTATAAAATTAGAAGAAATTGTAACTTCAGTGTCGCACTAATTTTAATTAATGTTTGTGGGGTAGTTAGCAGGGACTTGCGAACTGAAGTATCTGGGTTATCCTACTCACAGCAGACTTTTCTTAATTTTTTCCAACTACCCAAATTTCAAACTATTCGAAGTAAGATCAAATTCTTCATTTCCTATAGACAATCACTCAATTACAGAAAATGTACAAAGATGTTGATGAAGAATAAATGAAAATCAGGGTTATTACAGAAAAAAACGCTACAGCTTGAAGATATCAAATAGATAGAAGATATCACAAGAAGGAAACAAAAGTAAGAGAGATCACAGTTGAAAGGTTTAACGAACTATCATTAATATCGCATATAACACAGAGTGAATTGTAGTTATTACAAATTATTGTTACGTTTGATTGATGTCGTTTGATATCTGAAAATCAGACGTGGAGTGTGAATGTTGATCATTTGTAAAAGGAAGGCAGACGAGATTTCTTATTCATCAGTCTGTGAAGAAAAGAGATTGTGACAAAAAGTCGTCGAATGTACATCAAATTGATTCAGAAGGATATAACAGTCGGTTACCCTGTGTTGATATATTACTTTGGCTTGAAAGATAAGTATTTAATTTTTCTTTCAATATGACATATGTTGCAATTGTAATTTTGAGTATATGGCGTATTTTTCACTTTTCTTCATTCCTTTTTTCTTTATTCATCATAGTGATATTACTGATCGGGATATCCCCATCGAATAAATCTTATTTTGAAATATTCCTGATGTAACACATAGAAAAAGTATAGTATGTGCAAGTACATGCAAGGAATGACAACGTTCGCCTGCAGCTAGCATCGACAAGCTTCATTCATTTGAGTAATGGCCGCATTACTCGCTTGGTGACCAATTTACTATCAAATTGGAAAATATTGCTACGTTTTCCCCTGTGGATTGATCAATAATTGTTCACACTGAATAATCAAACTTAACTTTATTTCACTTTAAATACAACAAACACTTCCACTAAAACTTCAAATAGTATTTAAATGTCTATCGCTTTACTAAATCACTTCGCGTACCGCACTTAAATTCTACTTGACTGTGTCGATACGCCTGCCGCTAGCGTTTCAATATCGTAATCGAACATCGTAGAAATTTCAGCAAAGTTCCATCTAAATCGAAAGCATTATTCTTGCTGCTTCTCGAGTGATGGGGAATCATCGTACATTCCCGCGCCCTTAGCTACCTCACGGTTCATGGTTATCAGTGGCGGTCGGCGTTATTTTCTTTCGGGCATGATCTACAATAATAAACAGATTTTCATTAAGGCAAATAATTTATAGAACATACTGGTACCGTAGTTATCGATATAGTTTCATTAAATATAAACTTTCATCATTACACATAATCAATGACGGTTTTTTACTTTTTTCTGGTTTTTGTTTTTATATCTAACTTTCAGTATTTTCTTTATGTTCCAATATAATTATCATGATTAGTTATTTTTCAAATATTCTCGAGAATCTTTCATTTCAATCTGAAATATGTCCATGGCAAAATTTTGATGTAGAACCATAGAGGATAAGATACATTTTCTTCATGGCAAGCATATAAGTATAGCTTGTCAAATCTCAGAAATGAAATATAAACAAACAGTATCTTCATTGAAGTTGATTATTTGTTAAATGTTATTTTAATAATCTCTGGTGAGTGAAAAGTGGAATTGTTTTGTGAAGAGGAATCGAAATATTTCAGAAACTGAAGACCTCAAAGAACCGAAGCATACGTCATTTCAAGCACTAACCCAGTGTTATTTATTCGATTGGCTGGTATATCAAGGATTCATTTAATTATGAACATGAGGTACTAGATAATTCATGAAGATGGTACGATTACGGGAAGTCCCATAGAAAATACGGTGTTCCATTTATTTTCGTTACCAAAACAGATGAAATAAATTCAGTAGAACTTCAAAATAGGCAACTTACCCATAATTTAACCGATTCTCTCAAGAACCTCATTCAGAGACTTGAAGTGAAATAGCCAAATATATAATTAATATAATAATAATATCTATTTTAAAGAAGGCCTCAGTACAGTTGAGGATACTATATCAACTAATATCATCTTAGAGATAGTTATAGCTACCCCCATTACATGCAAATGTTATTGGTAGGAAATTCAAAGAATTCATGAACATAAACTGTAGAATGTGTTTCTGGCTTATTGATCCCGTTAATGAAATGTTCATCAGATTTTTTGAAACACACCATATATACGTTTATACGCCTTTGTTTTATGTTGATGAATTTGTGCATTTTTGTTCTTTTGTTCCACACTAATTATCTTCTTTTCCTTAGCAAAATATCGTTTTCCATGTCTTGTTTAAAATACCTTTTGGCTATAAGAATATAGTTATGAAGTGAGTTCACTCATATATAATTTTTCAAATAATTTTCATATGTAGTACTTTACATTGTACCCAAATGACTTATTTTCCTATATCTACTCGCGCTACTGATGGAAACGGAAATTCACGCTTTAATTAATAAAATCGTCTCCGTCCGAACGCTAATGGTCTGGTATAATTAGTCGGATGTTTCTTATGAGCAAGTCCGTTCTATTGGCTTCCCGTTGATGGCCCAAATGAACGAGTCGTCGAGAGAGAGAAACCCCCATCTATCAGTTAACAGGGTAATCGCAGGGATAATGTAACCCGATAAATCTGGACGTTTTGTTCGTTCTCCACGGAAATGAGTGGTCAGACGTGAACTCAACAACTTTGGTTTTCGATAACAAAAACAAGCAATTGAGAAATGTTACTCTTGTGTCATTTAGCTTTCCTTGTTCGCTGTTTACATCCTTGGAGTTTCAACTTGTGAATATTCATAGATTCCATTGATTATTGAACTTTATTTATTGGGTATTTGAAGAATATTTCAACAAATGATGCTTGTTGCCAGATATGTTATTCATTGAAGGCTCGGGATCTGAATTTGACAGAATTATCGACATTATTGCTTGATCTATTCGCGGGCTGATGACGATGTACGTAACCTCCTTGATATAATCCGAACTCACTTTACATGTATTTCTTCATTTGAATAAAGTATTTTATTTATTAACACCGCGCCTGCTGACTTATTTGTAACTCTCCTTTGCTCGCCTGCTGCCTTCCTTGAGTTTGGTAGCTGATTTTCAGGCTCCCACTCCGGAATCCGAAAATATCGATGATCATTTTTCCAAGCATTATACTGCTGATTGATCCCGAAATTTAGATTAAAACTATAATAAGTAATATGTATCAATGGCAGATCTCGTCAATTACCACACATATTATTTTTTTTAACATTTTCAAAACTGTCTGCCACAATGTTGAACGCGAGGTAATGTTCAGCCATTAATATTTTCCGTTCACAATAATAATATATTTTAGACTATCAAAACGGCAAACGTGGTCAAATGCATTTAAAATTACCAAAAAATCGATACCTGTCCCACCTGCGCACACACCGCGTCCACCACTTTGGGCTTAGTGAGGTCCCATCTCATGTACGGTAGGTATAGGGGCCTCAATGTACAAAAACCTAAGTCTGGTCAAATATATGTAGGTAGCCGTTCATTGGCTCTTAGACTATAAGATTATGTACCAGTTTTCACATTTGAAAAATATTCAGTAATGGGAAGTATAATTCTATTTATTCGATCAGTAAATTCCCGGAATTTTTAATTTATTTATTTCTAAATACTCTGTAAGATTGAGTTTCAAACTTCTCTCATGTAACATGTCATATTCATGATTGCACTCAAGTTCAACGAACAAAGCTCCGTGAACGAGAATTGATCCATATCTTATTTTACATACAGAGGAACCGCTCGACTTTAATTTTTTAATTAAACATTTTCGACCAATTGTTATGTTTTTGGGTATACAAATAGCAGGTTGGCAAATTTACATCGGGGAACTCCATCTGCGATGAATTTTGGAGATTCTAACTGATTAATTCAAGTGGAAGGTCAAAGAAGATCCAACATCAGCAGAGTAAAATAAAATGCCATGAATAATCTTCTACAGGGAGATAATACTTTGGATTTTACCTGTAGATGATAAGGACGCCACCGTTGTTCGAAAATAAAATTCCATCTGCAGAATCAAAGGAGTTTTTTAGAAAAAAAACTAACTTTACTTCTCAGATAAGGCGATATCATAGTTGACAATAGATCACAGCAAGCTGGTACCTCACAACTGTGGTCAGTACCTGAAATATGAATATATCCACCACTCATTTACCAACAGTAAAATCGTCAAAGTGCTAATTGATCCTACAACCCTCAATAAATAATTGAAACAATTCAAGAAGGATAACCAGCAGTTACTCCAAAAAATTGGTAGAGCAAACATTCGGACCGAAAACTATTAAAGACTGAAGGTGAAAGTCGACACAACCGGTGCTATCTTCTTTTGTAAAATGACTTTCAGAGAAGATCAAAAGAGTTAGATCTAAATTCAAAATGAAAACCTGCCTCAAATCCGGCTACACAGTCCTCAATAACCTATATGAAGATCTAACTACGAAACATAAACGGTCACTGAAAGAATTGCATCTATTAGATACCCTTATTCACAAGAAGAAGCCATGGTGGAAATTAGAAATGCTCGAAACCCTTTGAAAAATACCTTGAAACTGACATAAAAATAAACTCCCACTATCGAAATAAATCAATCAAATTTGAATTGAAGGGGTTATATTTTTAGGAGTGATTAATTTTTGGGAAAGAAAGTTTTTGGAGTAGTAGAAAGCCAAAAACTTTCTTTCCCAAAAATCAATCAACTCTTCGTGCTAAGACTATTCTTTAAATTCAGTGAGAGCGCTTTGGTGTTTTATATCTAGTTGGCGATATTAAAAAGGTTCCGCTGATGCGTGACTTTTTTTACACGCTACATATTAGCTTCACCTGTATATATGTATGTATGTATGTTTGTTTGTATGTATGTTTGTTTGTAACTCTCAAGCTAGGGATCTGTATTGACAGAACAAGAGCTATTATTGGGGAACAATCTAAGTTGCGCAAAGTATAGCATTACAGATCTGCTGAGTAGAAAGATCTTCAAGACCATTTCCGAAATTTCCCTTGTCTAGATGTTTGTGTCAGCTCTAATGAGTCATCAACTTGTGCTTATGAGGTCACGGAAGTTATTCTATCATCCATGGATGCATAGATATATTCCTTTTTTAATGAAACGAACTTCTAATGGCAACAAAGATTGAGAGCAAGCTGTCGGCTCCAAAACTCTCGTCTACCGGCAGTAGCGTAAAAATCCCAGTACTGAAAACCGAACTAGGTTTGTTAATGCTCGCAACAGGTGCAAACTTAGAATGAATGAAAGCAAAGAACTTCACAATCAGAGAATTAGGCATAAACCGCTTACTAATCCCAACGAGTCTCTAGATTCTTCTAGTCGGTAGCTTAAGCTGACGATCAAAACTACAAAATCCACAATTCCACCACTAACAAAAGAGGATGGTTCAACCGCAACAACAGCCATAGAAAAAGCAAATCTACTAGCTGAACAATTTGCATCCTACTCCAAAGTACATTTTCTGGGAAAGGCACCAACCGCTATTCCCACACTAGAATCTACAACGCCGGAAATTACTTTTCGACGACGGCAATGTCTATTCAGGTGAATTTTGAAACAGCTTAATACCAACATCGGGTCCTGATGAAGTACCCGTCATCGTACTTAGAAAGTGTGCCAATCAACTCGCATCAGTATTTTGCAGACTTTTCAACCTGTATTACAAGAAAGGGGTTTTTCCTTCTTGATGGAAGATTGCTCGCGTTCAGCCTATTCCCAAAAAGGGCAAGAATAATCTTCCAAATAACTATATTTCAGTCGCTTTGCTATCAATGATATCAAAAATCATTGAGAAAAAAACTGTACACCACCATATTCTTGAATATCTGGAAGGCGTTAACATCTTGAGCGATTAGTAATATGGCGCATTTCATTAGTTCGGACTTCCATTGTCTAATATGATATAAATCGATTTGAAATCTCTGAAAGAGTCTGTAGAAAATGAAAAAAATTAGCTGAAAAATAACACTTTTATCAAGCAAAAAACTGAAATTATAACATACAAGCAATAACATAAAAGAGATACA
>WOGM01000998.1:0-10766 GCA_015342125.1 Leptinotarsa haldemani | reverse complement strand
AATCTTCCTCCTAGAAGATGATCACTTGGTGATCGAAACACGTGTCGAGGTGTCAAAAATAACGATTTGGTGTTGGCGAAAAAACTCCAGTAATATTTCTTTCAAATAAACTCTATTTGTTGTTTAATTTGTATACTTCTTCTGGAAACTTCTGTAGATGGCGTCCAAATGGGATATTTTGATTTGTTAACACTTATCAGCATTCAAAATTGAGTATCTATAGAAAATCAACTCCGCAAGTCAACGGTGATACACTGTTGATACTTTTGCCTTCTGAAGAATATACACGTATAGTACCATTGTATTTAGAACAAGAAAAATGAGTTTCGGAAGTTTAACTGAGAAGTACTTCAAAATATTTCATCTGTAACTTCATTATTATTTTAAATTTTCGATTTCTTTTGTCATGAATCCAGATTATGAGAAATGTATTCATAATGAACACGGTGAAAACATTGGAAAATGATCATCTATTTCATGATATACCTATCATAACACAATATAACATATATTATTTGAATTGAAGTGGTTATATTTTTAGGAGTGATCAATTTTTGGGAAAAAAAGTTTTTGTTTCGAGATGGAGTAGTAGAAAGCCAAAAACTTTCTTTCCCTAAAATATATTATTTATAGTTCATTTTGTTTTAGGTTGTGGATACCATTTAGACCTTTTTGTTCTATCAATACTAATCGAAATATGTTCCATCCTTGGTCTTCCTTGGTACGTTGCTGCTACCGTGGAGTCAATAACTCATGTCAATTCGTTGAAACAAGAGTCTGAATGTACCGCCCCAGGAGATAAACCGAAATTTTCAGGAGTTAGAGAACAAAGAGTCACGCATATTATGATCTTTCTCACGATTGGTTTGTCGGTGTTTCTGACACCGATATTAGGACACATACCGTTGCCAGTATTATTTGGAGTCTTTTTATATATGGGAATATCATCTTTGGAAGGACTAGAATTCTTTGATAGGATTTTGATTATGTTTATGCCGAAAAAGTATCAACCGGATTATATGTTTCTCAGAAAGGTAAGGTTAATACCACAAAAAAGTTATATAACAATATAGGAGTAAAGGCTAAATTCAAAATTACCCAAGAAAATTTCATAAATGGTTTCTGGCGAGTTCTCCAGAAATAATTCACCAAAAACCAATTTGGTGAAAAATCTATCCAAAAATAACTCAGTGGAAACCAATTCACGGATCTGAATAAAATAATCGTACATCTCACACATAATATTTGAAACCGATACTAATAAGCAAATGAATGGAAAAAAACTAAAAAAAATATGAGACTTATAGCTTCAGTAAATTTAAATTTTATCAAATATTATTGAACTATCCACTCAAATGTTGAAAAAAAGTACAAGCCGCGTGATGTTTATTGAATTTACCCACTTCAGATATATGTCTCTTCTGTGAGTCAGTTTCATCATTTCATATATTTTTATTGTATTTGGAAGTTATGAAATAATAATAATCCATTCCACAACTTTTAGTTCCGTTGGTGCCTTTTATTTTTTTTTTTTTTCAAACCATTCAACTCGTTCACTATGACATTATCAGTTTTAGTACAAGATCGCAGGGCCACCAGATGTCACGTATTTTCCAATGAATGTGGATGATTGAGTACTGTTAGTATATACTAAGAATGCATGCCTACTTGCTAGCTTGCTTAGACGGCCAATTTTCAGGTATCAGGTAATCAAGATACAGACATGTATAAGATCAGTCTCAAACACCAACTTAAATTCAATATTTCCAAACAGTCTCGAATACTTGTATTCAATATGCAGTTTTAAACATTTCTACGAAAAAGTACTGGGGGTGAGGTCCATTCTAAATCAATCAAAGTGTTGAAGGTATTAGCTAATTTGAGAATGTAAACCAGTGGTGCCCTTGCTGGATTTCCTATTCTTGATATAGAAAAAAAAACAGAAATCGTGTCTCAGGTTGATCTGCGATATTCGCAAATATGATCCAATATGTCATATGCTAAAATCGGAAAATTGGTTGAAAATGTTAGATCGTCGAAAACACAATTTTTTTATTTCAACTCATTCAATAATCAATGAACCATATCTTTACAATAAAATGAAATATAAGACAGATATTTATAACCTAATTTATGTTATGGAGGTCACATCTCGCTTCCATCTCAGAAAACTCTGTTCTGAAAAAGTTTCACATACAATTACTTCAAGCTTTATAACGAGATCGACCTATCGTTTTGTACTTCAAAACTATAATCATTTCGAAACAAAATGGAAGACAGTCTCTTTGCCAAGAATGAATAACTCAAAACTTCCACATATAATATTTATACTGCAACATTTCTGAAATTCGGAAAAATTTATTTTTCCACGCGAACAATAACGATTGGGGCTGAACCTGAACTTTTCCAAATTGTTTTCAGTTCGATTTTGCATTCGTGTTCAATATCATTTCATATATATATATATATGTCTTACTTTTTGGACCACGTAGTTGAATGCAAATTAAAATTATTATCATAATTATATTATGTACAGTCATCCAATAATTCAACTGAAAGTAAAATGAATCGTTGGTAAATTTTAACTCTCAAACAGTAAAACAGTGGCTCAAGAGCCGAAACAGATTTACTGCAGAGTTAGAAAACCTAGCAATACTGATCACAGAGCACTACTCTCGTGCAATTTCATCTTCATCTGAACTTGTTTTACTGCCCCGGATTGTTAGTATCTTTTCAATTCACAAAAGTTGGTAAAATGTACCAGAACTTATGATCCAAAACTGAGAATTCACTGAATATTTAGGTCAAAATTATAAATTACTATCATAGATTCTTTCAACATTTTCATTATGTATAATATAACGGATGATCTTCTTTTGCTCAATCGCTTTCATTTTTCCAGATACTTATTGATTTTTTCTCAGAAAATTCAGAAAATCATTCACATTCACTACATTATTATCATCTCCTTATTTTTCAGGTACCACTCAAGAGGGTCCACCTTTATACTATAATTCAACTCGCATGTTTGATTTGTTTGTGGGTAGTACAATCATTCAAGCAAACATCAATCCTGTTTCCGGTCATGTTGGTGGTAATGATCGTCATCAGAAAATTTCTCGATTGTATTTTCACTAGACAGGAACTACAAATATTGGACGATCTCATGCCAGAAAGATCTAATAAGAGGAGATTTTCAAACGAAAACCATCAGATGGGATTCTGTTCGAGATTATCCAGACTGATTTTGGGTCCAAAATTAGTTGCTGAAAAAAATGACACCTGCAAGCGGATATTGAAGGAACCGCGTAGTTGACCAAATGCACGACCAAACAATTTTTTCCACAATAATCGTTTATGACAATTGTAGTTGAATACCATGAAAGCCTAGGCCACAATCCTGAAAAATATGTGAATTTTGAACTGCTGAAACTTCGTAATCATATTATTCTTATCCATTCGTAAATTTTTCTCCACGGAAAATATCTATAGCGGAGCCTCTCTATCGTGGTGGCATTTCAAACTTATAGTGCCACGAAAAAATTATCACCTCAGCACAGTTTTTTATTTGAATCGCAATTTTTTTTATCTGGAGAAGAAAGATTTATACAACGATTGATTTTGATTGAACGATCATATGAATGTTCGACAAAATTACTTGGTGGGTCTGACAGTTGGACAACAAAGTAAATTAAAAAAAAACTTTTATTATTGTTATTTCAAATAAGTTATCATAACATGTGTAATTTTGTTTCAAATGAATTAAAAGTGATTTGCCTTCATTACTCTGTTTCTGAAATTCATTATAATTTCAGCGATACTCCTGAAAATTGAAAAATTCTAACATTGGTAAAAATCGATAAAAAGTAAGTAAATAATCAATCAGTATCATTTTTATCTTCCTTGTTCTTTGAGTCCTCTTCGTCCATGATAATTCTACACGTTGTATAGGAATTATACACCTATCTCGATTCATAACACAGTATAGGAGTAGACCCACGTATATTTGTGAGTATTAAAAACTGAGAAGTGATATGGAAATAATCTTATGTGATTATGAATAGGTCTATCCAAATAAGTTGAAATTTCAATCTATGAATATGAAGCGAATCCAATTATATTTTTTGAATGAATACTGAGCAATGAAGGAATACATGGCTTTATCCTGTTCATAATATGAATTACGAATAGTATGAAATATTTCATTTATTATGAATGTCAACTCATCTTTCAAAAATGAAATATTTTTTTTCAACTAACCTCTTTATAGTACGAAAAAATAAAATCACTTTTCCAATTCTGAGGTGATACATCTCAGTGTTTGTACTTTTGTTTTCATGAAAGTCATTCCTGTGGCTAGTAGTCACCAAGTTTTTCAGGTAATCATTTTTTATTTTGTAAAAATATAGAAAAACAAGTAATTTCGCAAAACAGTCACCAACCTTCTGTATTTTTGGAGCATAAGATTAGTGCATTGGATTGAGACTTATTAAATAAAGTAACTTCGACTGGATTGGTCACCTTGTTACTCGAGAATAAAAAAAATAATTCAGAAGAGATTAGTACCAAGTCAAAAGATGCTCGACGGGGAGTCCTCTCGATATATTCAAATCGTTTAACTGGTACAGTTCAATGGATTATTGTCGTTGATTGATTACAATTGTTCAATATTTTGATTTCAGAAAATTCATTTGCTTACAAAAATCCCTAAAATTTTTCTTGAATATGTATAATGAGTTTCATACACAAAAAGTACAAAGAAAAAATAATAATTGAGGTAGTACCTAACAGGGTTGAACAAAACCCTTGAATGAATCAACTCTAAAGTAATGTTTTTGTATATTTGAGGTGTCGAACTCGTTAAATGACATGACATATCAAACTTGCGGCTACACTATAAAAACTGTGCAGAAGTGTAATTTCATGTTGTCACCAAAGTTCAAGGCTTTTCCGGGAGAAATACATCTCACTACTGAATTTTTTCGTAGAGAAAGACTTTGTTCGACTGGCTGAGTTGGGTATGATACGTTCACGAAGTTTCAGCAGTGAGATAACCGTTTGTATTTTCTGTTCTAGGCCCAAGGGCTGATACTATTCATACTCTGTGATTAGTCCTCGATATCCCTATGACTTTCACAGACCAATGAGAAAACAGTTAGTGAAAACTGTTAGATAAAATTTACCTGAATGTTATGCATTTTTGTTTACCGAAACCGTATTCTATAGCAGTTTTTTTATCATCCATCTCTCTTTCGCAATTTGATATCGATTTATCAGTTCAAGAAATAGAGAAAATTTGATATATACCGACAAATTTAGCAAATCGTTGTTTTATAAATTGGTTATATTTTCGTTTACAATCATATACAATTGGTTTTATGGAATAAAATGCTCAAATTGTAATATATTTTTATATTTTCTCTCCCTTTTTTCATAAAATTCCTTGCGTAGCTTCTTCGTCTATGCATTTCATTTTGTGGTTTTCTGTCGAGTGAACAACAGAAATCAGTCACTATTTTCATATTTCACTGTCCCTGGTATCGTTCCTCCATTCCTTATACGCACTGATGAAACCGTTCCCTTGGTTCTTCATTCACATCATTTAAGTTTTTAGGAAAAAGTCAAAATAATGATGTAATAAGTGGACTCATCAGGCAACCAAGAGTTTTAGAGTCACTTATTATGTTAGCTACGATGATATTCAATCCTCCTGTTCCTTCTCATTCATTGTTGCTTTGGAATTAGAATCGAACATCAATTTACGGATATCAGGTCCGATGAAAATCCCTTCTGCCAACTTAGCTTTTGATAAATGAGGGAATGTCACACAGAAATATTCAAAACAATCGCCATCTTTAGGCACAGCTTCAACAAATTGTTTCATTAAACCCAATTTTATGTGCAATGGAGGTAGAAGAATCTTCCTGGAGTCAACCAGTTTCATGTAACATGTTTTTTATGCCAGGGCTCAACGTTCCCCTTGAGGGCCATTGGTTTTGAGACCAATGCTGATTGCAGGCTCTGCTGTCCCATTGTCATAAAAACATGGAAACTTCATGGCCAAGAATCTTAAAGACAACTTTTAAATTTCAATCGTGCGCTGATTTTCTCTAAAAGAATTTTTGTAAGTTTCCTTCAAATGAATTGATTGTGCCACAGGAACTGAAGTCTAAGTATTTCCGTTATTCAGTAACATATATCTTCAACTTATGAGTTAATAGCTTTCCATTCTTTGTTTTTATTCTACAGAAATGAACTTTAAACGTTCAAGCCAGTCTCTGATATACCTACACAATAGGTTGAATGGGTTGACGCCTATCAGAAAACAACTACTCTCCTGGCTAATACCACGGTGGGCGTTGTATTATATTCGACAGGCATCAGTGCAGGAATCTTCACAGGAGATTTCCTGCATATGCAATTGATAAAGCAACTGAAAGAGTCAACCTTCAATTTTGTAACGGGCACACTTGCAGGCCAGTTTCGGGCTCATTAGCCACTCGGTAGTGCAAGATAGTGGCCATCATCAACCTAAAGTCAATGATATTCCATAATTGAAAATTGGAATTATTTCAGATGATTTCATTCCTCTTCCTAAGTTAGAGCGAACAACAAAATGTCACTTCACCTAGTGAACGATGTACTAACCAACTGCATATCCAAAATTTGCCCGATTCCTATGAAAAAGGAAGAAATACTTTTTTATTAGTCAGTGTGGCATTCTTTGTTTTTATTCTACAGAAATGAACTTTAAGAGTTCAAGCCAGTCTCTGATATACCTACACAGTTGGTTGAATTGACTGACGCCTATCAGAAAACAACTACTCCCCTAGCTAATATCACGAAGGGTGTTGGATTATATCCGACAGGCGTCAGTGCAGAAATCCTCACAGATAATTTCCTGCATATGCAATTGGCAATACAACTGACAGAGACATATTCACAAATGACCGACGATGCCACCTCCTACTAGATTTATCCAATTCTTTCAGTCTTTATCAAATCATTGAGGTGCCTACTTGCATAACTTCTAATTACCAAACACTGATGAATACCATTCTTATTTCGGATAAAAATAATGTTTCGTGCATTGAAGTCTTTGACGTAGGTGGAATATCCGACCATTTGGCTGTTTCCCACAAGATTACCACCATCCATATAACTTTGAAAGTCAAATTTATATCCTATCGTGATTTTCGCAGCCTGAATCATGAACTATTTGGTAATAGTATCCAGATTATTAATTGGGGTGCCTTATATCAGCTCGATGATGTTAACGAAAGGACTATGCTTCTGAACAAAAATATTATCCCATAATATAACAGACGCACTCCCATTCTCTTACACTTACACTTAATCTAACTCATTCTCCTACTACTTACAATAGTTATAATTGGAGAAATTCGTCGTGAGAGAAAATCATACCTCGATTTTATTCTTGCGAAGAAAAATTCTAAAGAAATTTGAAACACATTGAGATCACCAGAAATATTGAGAAAAAGTAACAGAAATCGCGAATAACTTCAATGACGTGAACCTCATTAACGTAAACTTCAGTTCAATTTACCAACCTGAGCGTTCAAATTGAGGCGTTTCTCAAGGAACCATCCTTGGTCCTCTACTACTCAGCTTATATATCTGTGACATCCATCAGTGGGTAGAAAAATGCAACAATCATTATTACGCAGATGATACTCAACTGTACTTCTGTTTTCAGTTCCTTGACATTGATTCCGCTCAAAACCGCATTAATCGTGATCTACAAACCATCTTTGATATTTCTTCAGCTCAAATTGAAGTTGAACTCCAAAAAGTCGGTCAAAAGGATTGCGAGATAATGTAAAAAATAGTCTTCATATTCATATAAATGGTATCGTTCTGCCTTTCGAGTCTCTGGAGAGGAATTCTTTCAAGGCTATAGAATATGGGACAGGCGTAAAACATAGCTGGTCTTATTTCTTGTTTATAAATAAGCTACTTGTTGTCAGCACTTAGCTTGAAGTTGCATGGAATGAGCGGATACATGCGTTTTATCGCCTCAGCCGCTCGTTCTATCGCCATGCTCAGATGTTCCTGAAAATTCAGGCGCCTATCCAGGTTAACTCCCTGATATCGCCCGCTTTTCTGCTCTTAATGAAATGTTAGGATAAACAATAACTTTTATCTCTAGAGTTATATCCATAATCATCTATACTGCAAAAATAACAATAATGTGAAAGATTTTTTCTTCTCTTCATATCATGTGTACTGCAAATAATATGGGCACATCAATATCCCAGGATTGAAAAAGTTGTTTTCTCTTTTCATACCTACCTCAAACATTTGACACAAACATAACATACTTTGTGAGGAACCCACCACTAGTCTTGATTACTGATTTCTATACCGAAATATGAAAAGTAAACTTTTTCACAAAGTCAGCAATGTTCCTTTGATGTTTTTCAATTTCAAAATTACCACAAATATAGCAAAAAGCGTTATGAGAATTTTAACAATCACGTTCAATCATTTTAATTTTTCAATAAGAATCAGACAGCAACCTGAGTTTACGTTTACACCAATTCAGATTATACTTTGTGAAAAAAGAAATAAACGGCGTGGCGTTAGGATTTCCTACCTTAGATCATTTCATCTTTATGCCGATAGAGGACGTTAATTAAAATGTCAATTGGAAACAAAATGATATAATGTTTTTGATTTACGTAGAATGTTAGGGAAGTTATAATCATCATTATCATAATAAAGATAGGAAAATATACCTAGATTTGGGAAATAATTAATATTTCATGTAAAGATGTGTATGTGTGTATAAGAGCGAGAGACGCGTATGACGTAATCGATGCAAAAAAAGATGGAGATGGTATCGAGGTTTACCCGGTTGCTAGCGCAAGCAGGTGTTGCCGGCTATAGAATGAATCGTTGTGTATGGGGTATTATAATGAATCAGATTTAAGAAAAAATATGACAACTCAACCTGCGATCCGTCATTGTATACGGGGTGTCTCAAAATACATCATTAAAAGAAAAAAAACATGACGTCGCAGTGTACAGGGTGCGTCAAAACACATACATAATTTGAGAAAAGGAAACATAACAGTTCCACGAGGCTGTAAGTTTTCAACGTACGATCCCTCAATGTGTTCGAGGTGTGTCAAATTACATCACTGAAAACAAACATGGCGTCGAAAAGTACAGGGTGCGTCAAAATATATCATTCAAGAAAAAAACATGTCGATTTGAAATATGATTTCAATGTGTATACAGGGCGTTTCAAAATACATCATTTGAAAGAAAACATTCGGTTTAATAGAAGTCTAGCGTTCCAACATGTCGGAAGGACACTAAGTCTCGTTACTTTGTTAACCCAGTTAGCATCATCAAGTGAAGGAGAAGATGGCACCAACGTTGTCAAAGAGTTATGTATTGTGAAGTTAACATTCGAAAATGGAGACAGCGACCGTTTTACAAGTGTTCCGGCAATTTTTCGTGCTTTTCCTACCATTTTAGATCGTTTGCGTGCGTTTTCGACCGTTTCATAAGCGTTTCGACCGTTTTGCGTGCGATCGTTTTTTTCGTGCGTTTTCGATCGTATGCGTGCGTTTTTGACCGTTTTGCGTACGTTTTCGACCGTTTTCGGTGCGTTTTCGATCTTTGTACGTTGGTTTTCGACCGTTTTCCGCGCGATTTTGATCGTTGTGCGTGCGTCCGTTTTCCGTGCTTCTATTCGTTATCGTTTCATCATTATTGTCGTAACAGTTTTTCGTGTTTCAATATGACAGTTATTTATCATTCAACTTGTTCCGCTAACCAAGTAAGCATTATCAGGAAATGACTAAAATTCATGCTTTGTCATATGAAGATTCATTTTGCGGAATTTTCAGACTCGTGAACGGAACCTTGTGGAACACTCAACCTAACTTCTGTTACAGAATAGTGTTGGTCAGCCAAGCAGAATGGAGAAATCAAATATCGTTCGATTGATTGTGTTAGATGAAACTGAACTGGAGAATGAGGGTCGAATAATAATAATAATAATAATAGTGATAAAACATTGAAACTTTAAAAGTGACGTAGCAGCGTGGGAGGTGGTGGCATGTCTGAGGACTTGTGGAAATTAACAAGTTATCACAAAAAATAATAGCGCCACTGTCAGAAGTTGTATATTCACTAATAATGATCGGATGGTCTCGTAGATACAGCATGTCAAAAGAAAAGATAAGAAATGCAGAATTCATCGACAAAAAAAAGCAAAGATGACGCAACATGTTAATGATAGCTGAATCTCAACGTGCAGCACATCAAATGGAAGGGAAACGAATACAGAGTAACTAATATTATATTCGATGCCTAATGTGAAACAGCATAAGAAGATTTGCAAATTCAACAAAAACCATAGAACAAACTTGGAATTAAAAAATGTTGGACGTTTATTCCAATTACAGAAGCTTGATTCGAAATGCAGCATTTACTGAAAAAGAAAATGAAAAAAAAACATTGTATACAGAGACATATGATATATTTGGAATCCTTAGGGTGAGAAGGTTTTGAATCCATAAAACGACCCCTTCCGGTTTTAATTTCCAGTCGTCCAATTTCGATGATTTCGACATCAATGAATTCGTTTACATGCCATGAAGCATAATCAATCATTTGTCGAAGCTAAAAGGGCCTTATAACCTAATATCATTATACTAGTCGCAACAGACTGATGTGGGAACTCATTTCGAATGATTTCATTTGTAGATTATGAAAAGTATAATATACAA
>WOGM01000997.1:0-10766 GCA_015342125.1 Leptinotarsa haldemani | reverse complement strand
AACGAGACTAATGGAATAGGTGTCATGAGAAGATGGGAGAATAAACGCAATAAGCCCAAGAGGCTGCAGTGTTTTCTGAAGACTTGGAGTAAATGGACCAGTCAGACAGCTCCCAAGGGACCAAAAAAAAGTCCAGATCTTGACTGATTTGCTGTAGAGCAATGTTCAACTGATTCTCATCAAACTCCAGATATAACTGAGTGCAATCAGCGAGATGACCGAAACGGGCAAAGCTTGACTGATCAACCCTGATGGTGAAAACTGGTTCTCGTAATACTCCAACTTATGGGTAGTTACTGGCGGACGATAGTTGACTAGTTAAGGGTAAGTAGTTTGTTTTACTCATTCAATCCACCGCCATGTGAACATTGATTCGAGTCCAACTGTAGGATTATCGTTTTTCACTGCATGCCGTGTGACTCGTGTGTTAAAAAGTGATACCTCGTTAATCTCGAACTTGCACAAGCTTCGACTTCTCAGTGCTGTCGGATTGTTCTTCCCTAGAGGGGTAGCTGGTTAATATTAATTTCATACAATTTCGAACATAGTGGAAAAAACATTTCTTCAGCTATGCTACACCGGTCAGAAACATATGCGAATGTACATAATATATAGGGAACATAGGAAATAAAAATTGACGGTTTTTAATAACGTCAACGTGGTCTGTCAACGTGTCTTTTAATGTTAACAGTTTGGAGAAATATTTCGAATATTTTTGTAAAGATTATCATCGCTACTAATAGTAAAATCATGACATTATTCGCAATATAACTATTTTATGAATATAAAAACATATGACTTTTACCATTTTGTGAAATTAACTCGTTCTGCTTGACCTCCAGATCATCGTTATTCGTGAGGTTGTTTTGAATAATTATTTTAATGAATCTGTTGATACTTTCTAACTCAAACTGATATGTAGTTTATCGAAAAGCTTTGTGAAAAATATAGTTTCTGGAAAACGTTTCCAATCAGAATTACATGTTTTGAATGTACCCACTGCTATGAGGTATAATCAATCATAAAATCAAAATAAATGTGCTCACCTCGAAATACTTATTGAGAATCATTGCAAATGTTTACAGGAATTAGCACATTCGGAATAGAACACTTACGAAAAATCAAATTAGTAGAATGATGATGATATATTTTCAAGATGGTTTCAACTTTGTGAACTACAAAGCTATGAAATGTTTTTTTTCAAAAGTCGGATCACTCATCGATTTTCCGTCAACAGGAGTCTGGTTGGTTGAATTCACCTCAAACGAGTAAAAACTATTTTTATAAATAACCAAATTTAATTTTGTGATATCAGATTTTCAACAGAATTTTTTATCAGTGAAAACCAAAACAATAATTTTTAAATATTTTGCCTATTTGTTCGTGCGCTTCAATCTCAAAAAAGTATTTTTATATTACATGTTATCAAGCTCAATTTGATATTGTACATTTAATATATTTCAGTCGGTTTATTAATTAGAAAACTATATGATATTGAAGAATCATGTCAAACATAAATTACTATTAAAATACTGTCGCAGGTGATTTAGCTGTAACTTCGTTTGACACTATAGTTTTTGAATTGATTTTTGTATGAATTAAAAATGGGCAAATACATGAAATCAAGTCGCTCTTAGAGAATAAGGATAAATCCACTCTAACGAGGTAGTCTGGAATATATCCCACTTGAAATAATTCATAGAGCACCACTACTGATCTGATGAAAAAAAAATAACTGAAAAAATCAACCTTGATTGATTGTTTGTAGCTGATGCATCAAGCTGTAGCTTGATGTTTTGTAGCTGACTTGTTTAGCGATACCTTCAGATGGTAACATTCAGTTTACAATCGAAGAACAAGGGAATAGCTGTCTTCCTTTCCTTGAAGTGAAATTGATAAGATCGAAACAAAATATCATCATCACAGAATGGTATAGAAAACCTATTTCTAGTAATAGATTCATCTAATAATTCTTATCATTCCAATAAAATGAGGATCAATTTGACAAAACTATTAAACAACAGAATTATTAGAATGACTCACTCCAGTTTACGAAACGAATGTTTGTCTAATTTGAATAAAAATCTAATTCAAAATTCTCATCCTGAATATTCAGCGAATATACTATTTTCTGTGAAAGAACAGTTTCTCCAACTCAAAATCGACTTGATAATCAAGTACAGCCCTTTATTTGCTGAACTTATTTTCGGGTTTTGATCCGTTTCGTCAGTTCGAACTTCCATTGTCTAATATGATATAAATTGATTTGAAATCCCTGAAAGAATCTGTAAAAAAATTAAAAAGATCAGCTGAAAAAATAATGTTATTAAGCAAAAAACTGATTCTAAACCAAGTTACTTCACAACGTTTCGATTGTTAGTATCCACAATCGTCTTCGGGTGATAACTGGAGTTAATCTATCTGACTATAGGTCATTCTTGAAGGAATTAAGTCCACAATATTGCCTTATCTGGTAGTCTTAGTTTAACAATGTGTCCTTATGTAATAGTGGCCACAGTCTGCCTACTCCGCAGGTCTCGTCACGAGTTCACTCCAAAGTCTCGATCTGCCTACTCCTTAGATTGAACTGGGGTGTCGATGGGTGTTCGGTGGTATTTATATCGACGGAAGTTACTGAAGTGGAAAGATAGGAGCGGGTCTTCGAGTGATTACCATCACCGGACTTCTTGGTGGAGGGTGGGCATCGGGAAAATAGGGGTTTCCAGGCAGTTGGAAGTCTCTCAGAAAAGTCGATTCTCGATTTCGATGGCCTCGCGAATTATCCGAGCTTGTAGTGTTTTCATTGTGGCGATGATCTTAGTGTTCGCAAAGTCAAAGTCAAAGTTTTGCCTCCTGATGATGTTTGGACATGGTATAAATAAGGATAACATTGTACGTATTTTTAGTTTGCTCTTCCTCTTGAAGATGATCACTTGTTGATCGAAACACGTGTCGAGGTGTTGAAATAATGGTTTGGTATTGGGATAAAACTCCAATATTATAAACTACTACACCAAAGGTTCCAAACAGTGCATCAAAAGTATTGGTATTTGTCTTGTGATGCACTGTTTAGAACCTTCGGTGTGGTAATGAATCTCACAAAATCATGCCTCATTTTCAACTCGAAATGAACCTCAAAAAGTACTTTCATCTTACCTACAAACGAAAATTCAGAGCTTGAAATAATTCAAGACTCAAAAGAAGGAACTTTGAAACACCTTGACAACCCTGAAACTTCTGAAAACCTCGATAACCCTGAAAATAATGAACCAGAATATTCAGCCAAACACATTACACAGAAATTTTCAACTTTCGCAAATTCATACAAAACTGACTCTTTAATTGACTATTCAAAAGTCAAATATTCAAACTATCAATTACTTGACAAAGAAAATAAAAACATTTCAATATTTCCTATACAAAAAGAACTCAAAAATTCACATTATAAAATTTCGAACACATTTTCGAAAATGATTACGAATAAATATGGTTTCGAGCAAAATACCATATAGGTCCTCTCACTTACGATCCAGAATCGGTGATCGAACATCTGTTTCTCACCCTGTACAGAAGTCAAAATGACTTGGAATCCTCAAAAATGTATTGTGTAGAAACCAATCCAGAATTACCAATTTTGGAAATATAATGTTTCATATTATCTGAAAAAGACATCAAATTCAAAGTATGCAACAACATTATTGCCACACCCGACAAAGACCAAATTCCAATAATCATAGATCAAAACTATCACGGAAGAAATAATCTACACCGCGGATTTAACGGAACAATTCGAAGAATACGTGAAAAATATATTTGGCAAGGACTAACTAAAGACGTCGAAAACTTCATAAAAAGCTGCGACGATTGTCAAAAAAATAAAATTTGAAGAAAAAAATCTAACAATCCTTTGGTTATAACCGAAATCCCCAAAGCCGCATTTGAAAGAATGAATATCGACATAATTGAAATTCCAACAAGGACAATATCAGACACTCTTCTGTATTTCCAACACTGTGGTATTCCGTTACGAATTCATTGCAACTACGGACGAAAATCCGATAATGCCCTACTTAGAGACCTTTGTAACATATTCAACATAAAGTTGACATACTCTAGAGTAAACCTCCTCGATTCAATGGATTAGTGAAAAGATTTCAGGCAACTTATTATGAAATGATTACAGCCCATTAGGCAGAACACCCTGATGACCACGAGTAAGGTCGCTCGACTCCCGAACACTTAACGAAAGTCACCAGAAGAAGACAAATAAGACTTGGTCGAAACGCCGTGAGATCAATACCAGTGAGGATAATAACACAGAACACGGATCAAAACCCTAAAATCAGTTCAACCTAACCTAACCTAACCTAACCTTTTTTATTTTTGTTTTTTTTTGTCGAGGTGGGAAACTCTTTATGAGCCACACAGGGTACTGGTTCCTCCTTTCCCCTGTAGTGTGAGACTCCTGATACTCACTAAAACCCACCTCCGCTCCCTCTAGTACCTGGAACCATCTTGACGACACATCTTCGGGTACTAGCGGCATCTACCTGTGTCCAATTGTCATTTGAGCCTACATTTAACATTCTTTTAACTTCCTTCCTCTATCCTAGTGTTGTTCTTGTTGGGCTGCTCTCTCCTCTCTTTCCTTCAGGACCATGATTCCTTTGATATAGGCGTGGATTTTTCTCCACTTTTGTTTGTCGCTTATCATGATATCTATGATATTTTCCACTAACAGGGTTTCTCCCAGGTCCATTTCCAAATCCGTTTTCAGGTTATGCCACCTCATGCATTCAAAGAATGTGTGGGCTGATGTATCCTCTTGTCCGCAATACATACAATTAGCATCTGGGGTTTTCCCAATACGAACAGTAAATGTTCTAAAAGAACCATGCCCTGAAAGAAATTGGGTCATGTAATAATCTGTGATTCTAATTTTACTTGCTATCCACGGTTCTATTGTCGGCGATTAGCCTCTAGGTCTATTGGGCTTTCTCCGTGTTGTCGTCCCATCTCTGTTGCAAGAGATTCATTGTGTTTTGTCTCTCTTCGTGTTTTGGATCCGTGCGGTGATCCTCACGCTCATATACCCTCGCCCTTTCCTTCACCATTAGGTCTATCGGGATGGTTCCCGTAATTACTCCCAGCGCCTCCGTTGATACCGTCCTGTATGAGGAAGCAACTCTTAGTAACATTCTCCTCTGTGTACTTAACATCATCCTCGAGTATGTTTTGATGTCCATCGCCCTACTCCAGATGGGGGCACCGTATAAGAGAAGGGACTGGACCACGCTGCTTAGTACTTTCCTTTTTTCAAATCGAGGTCCCCTAATATTTGGAAGGAGTCTGCCGAGTACGTTGGCTAGTCTTTCTGCTTTGGCGACCATATTTCTGATATGGGCATTAAATATCAGCTTGTCATCTAAAACTATGCCAAGGCATTTGATAGCTTTCTTTGGAAGGATTTCCGTTTCCCCTACAAGAAAGCGGATCCCTTCCCTATTTCTAGACCCCTTCAGAATCACAGCTTCGGTTTTCTGAGGTGCTATGTCCAGGTTGGTTTCTGTCATCCAGTTACCTATTTGGTCTAGAGCTTGGTTTGCCTTTTCTATTAACTCGTTTTTATTATGGGCCCTTACTACCATCGTTATATCACCCGCATATGCCACTATCTTACATCCATCAGGGAGGGTCAGTCTTAATACTGGATCATATAACACATTCCACAATGTTGGCCCCAACATGGATCCCTGTGGGACTCCCTTCGTTATCTTAGTCTCAATTTGACCCATCTTAATCGTTCTATTGCTGAGATAACTAGATATCATATTGACTAGGTATTGGCTCACCCCAATATCTACTAGCCTATTACAGATCTTACTCCAAACCGCCGAGTTAAACGCATATTTCACGTCTACCACTATTATTACCGCCCATGTTGGGTTCCCCTTGGAGTACTCTACGATTTTCTTAACTGCGTCGATCGTTGATCTTTTTTTCCTGAATCCAAACTGATTTTCGGAAATGCCTCTATTTCTCTCCAGTTCTAGCTCTAGTCTATTCCTTATGAGGTGTTCAAAGGTCTTACCTGGCGCATCCAGTAGGCATATTGACCTAAACTTTCTTTCTTCCAAGGGTCCCTTAGGTATGAGGGTAATGTTAGCCTTTTTCCAATCTTCCGGGAAGCTCTGCGTTTGGAGCAGGTCGTTATATACTCCCACGATGTTTTGTGGGTCCGTCTTGATAGCCAATCTCATTGCTTCGTTCGTAATCTTATCTGGTCCAGGGGCCTTTCCGATCTTAATTTTTTCCGCCACCTCCTCTAGCTCAGTTATTTCGAAGAGCCTAAATTCTCTAGTCGGGGTAACTTGGAATACCGTATCCTCGTGTTCTGGAAAGAGCTCTCTCACGATCTTCTCTTTCTCGGTCTGCGTTAGGTTATATGGAGTATTTATATGCCTAATAGCTCGGGTGACTATTTTATAACCCTGCCCAAAAATGTCTTGATCTATTTCCTCACACAGTTTATTCCATTCGCTTCTCTTAGATTCGTTCATAAGTTTTTGTACTCTTTTCTACGTTTCCTATGCTCTCTTTCCATATCCAAGACTCTTGCCTCCGCCACTTGACTTATCCTCCTGGATCTACTCAGTGCTCGCCTTGCTGCATTACATCGATTCTCGACTTTCCAATATCCTCGTTCCACCAGTACGGCTGGTCCCGTCTCTGGGGGCGTACGTTGAATGTCGCCGCACTTTGTGCCCTCTTAATTGCCTGGGTCATTTCTGTGTGGTTCGTAATTTTGTTCTCAAATATAGAAAAAACCTGTTGGAAGGTTTCATGGTCTATTTCGACTTTTCCCCTCAGGTGACTAGTGCTCATAGTCTTATTTTGAATAATTGCGAACGTTATAAACCTATGGTGGCTTAAGCTCTCTTCCGTTTGCACTTCCCAGTTTTTGACTTTATTTGTTATACCCCTGGTCGTCAACGTTACGTCGATAAACGTTGCACTGCTTCCCCTTACGAAGGTAGGCATGTCTCCCTTATGCTGCACCGACAGATTCTTGGACGCAATCCAGTGCGCCCAGTGCTCTCCCTTTACATTGGCGCGGGGGGAACCCCACAGTGGTGATGCCGCATTCATATCCTCGGCTATGACCATTTCTTTATCTACCTCGGTTACCGCGTCCATGATGTCATCGACCTCTCTTTTATATTGTTCCAGGGGTATATTCGGTGATATGTAACAAGCTAGAATTGCAATATCATCCAATTCCATTACGATATACCCGGCCCCTTTTCTAACTCTCCGGACCCCTACGTTTCTGTTAATGCACTTTATTGCTATATCTATCCTAGTATCGACTATCCACTCCCCATTGCTTACTAGTTTTTTATTGGGTTCAGCCACTATCAGTATATCCGTATGGTGGTTTCGTGTGGCAATTTGCACGTTATCGTGTGCATCCCTGGCTCTCCCTAAATTAGATTGGAGGACTTTTAACATAATAAATTTTATATTAAATCTAGTATGACAGAATCTTCTTCCTGGACATATTTTCCTTCCCTCTCCTCGTCGTCTTGTTCCAGTCTGGGGTCCTTGTCCCCTTTTTCAAAATTATAATCTATGATCTCTTGAAGTGTTATTCCTTGTTTAGGGTTTCCCCCTCCCTCCTCCTGCTGGAGCTTTCTGCGCCTCTCTTCCTTGTTCCTGGCCCTCTTCGGGGCATCTTTAAAGGCCTTGCACTTCAGTGTGCCTGTCCTATGTTGTTCTCCACATACTAGGCAAAATTCAGGGTTACTGCACGTTGCCACGCCATGTTCAGACCCACCGCACTTAAAGCAGTTTTTAGTTCTATCTGCTTCAGTACAATTATTCGTCTCATGGTCGTAGGCCCAACATCTCCCACATCTCGGCACCTTAACCCTTTTTTCGACTCTACATCTTACTAAGCCGAACCTAATGTACTCGTTGGAGAGTAGTTTATTCGCCAGCTCCTTTGGCATGGTAAGAGTTGTTGCCTGCGTGTCGTTGGTGTATGGGCGTATTTCGCTGATATTTATTACGAGATTAGTTGACTGCGTGGCGTTTTCCACTGCTCTGATTATGTCTGCTTTGACCGCGTCCCCTGACATTCCTTTAATATGAATGATTTCTGGTTTTTCTTCTCCTAATCTCCCGATTCGGAGTGAACTATCCTCCTTCAGGGCATCATTTAGGTTATTTAGGGCATCGATGTCTTTATCTATTGTCAAGAGTAATTTTCCATCTTTCGTACTCTTTATGTTCTGGATCGTTGCAACTGATTGACTGTTCTTCACGGCTCCTGTAACCTTCTCTAGGATTTTTTATAGGTATCACCGTTTGCATATACTATCATGCCATAGGTCTTTTTCTCCGTCCTGATTTTGGGGTCGAGGCTAGCCGTAGTGTATATTTCAACTTGTGTTGTTGATTGATGAAAGATCGCCTCCGTTGCTTTTCGTAGCTGTTCAGTTGTAATACCTATAATATGATGGATGCATATTTGGTTTTCCTCAGCCATTTCCTCTCTCAATTCATGGAGCTTCCTCCATATGTCCTGTAGGGTTCCTTCATACATCATCTTGATTACTTTCCTACGGCTCTGCGTTTCTGTCCCTCTGATTCGGGTGGATTGTTCCAGAACCACAAAGTCGTCCTCTTCCTCTACCAGTTCAGGGTATTTTTCTTTATACAACTTGTGGATGCCTTCATTCATGTCCTTCTCATTTGGGCCAACCATAACTACTTTAACGGTCCTGTCCACCGTCTGTAGCGGGTTTCCCACAACCACTTTGGTATTTGTAAAAACTCCCTCTTCCCATTTAAGAGGATCTTTCTTACAAAATTCTTTCCAGTCCATTTTCGTCCCGAGTTCGCTGAGAGTTTCTGGCAGTGCTTCTCTCCATGGGTTGGTTTGAGTGGACGCATCGGCCATTTCCGTCGCTTTGGTCTGCATGGTCTGCGTATCTATATCGACAGTCATTTTTTCGATTGCCTCCATTTTATTTCTATCCAACCACTCCTTTATAGACTTCCTTTGGAGTAGTTCCGATGTTCTTTTCATTTTTTGTCCTAGATCTCTTAATCTCTTGTTGATGTTTGGATTCTCTGCTAGAATTTCATCTTATTCCATCATTTGGTGTTTATCAGCCTTAATAGCCTCCATTATTGTAAATACCTCCGGGCTGTCCCTTTTCTTGTAGGGGTTATCTATTCCTGTTTCCTGCGATGTATCCCCTACTTTGCGTTTTTTGAGTCCGGTACCGAATAACTGCGTGTAATCACGCCTACTTTTCCCTTCTCTACTGTGCCAGTCCTTCCAATTATGGGGTGGTTGCCTCCCTCTACAAATACCATGTCTGGTGCTTCGTTTATATTAATTTCTATTCCCACGAGTAGGGACGTAATAAGTCCAGCGGGGTAGTGCGCCACGCCCCGCTAAGGCTATGTACTCCGGGATATCGCCACCTTCCCGAAGGCTCCGTTCGAGGCCAACTCACGCATGGCCATTCATCCCTCGGCACGGATCACATAACACCTTGGATTTCGGATTTTATAAGTTTACTCCTGTTGTTTGGTCTTTCTTAGTCTGGCTGCTCGGTCACTACCTGTTCGGCGTGGGAGTCCCTACTGGCAGCTACGCTGCCGCCGACCTAGCTAGTCACTTCATCGCAGCACGCAAGCCCTCCCGCCACGACAAGGCGAAGACCTCCGAGAGGGAACCTAACCTAACCTAACCTAACCTAACTTAACCTAACCTAACCTAACCTAACCTTAGATTTAACATTTCAAACCTTTACGGGGAAAAGAGGTTAATCAAGGAGAAGAACTCAGATAAAATCAACAAAAATACCTATAGTGGGAAACAGATCGTATAAGGACAGTCTACTTACGAATACGTAACAAATATCACTCCATCTATATAGTAAGTAATAATATAGTTACAAGAATACGACGCCATTCCTTATGGAAAAACGAGTGTAAATTTGAGCAGGTCCATTCTGGCGATTTTACGAGCTCCCATCGGAACCTTGTGGAATACCCGCCAGTGTATCAACTATAAGAGAGCTGACGCGGTAGTGGCTTATCACTTTTTATGCATGTGTGTTATATCTCACTTTGGAAATATAAGTTTATAAAATATATTCATTTTGAACATTTTGTACTGTGTTCTCTTGAGTTGAACAATTACAAGATAATAACTCACCAGTAAATACAATCAGTTACAACTGTTACAGCTTAGTGACAACTGACTTATTTCTTCACGCAAGACAGGATTCATCGGAAGTGAATTTTTTACATAAGCTAGAAATAAAACAAAGAGGAGAAAGAGTCATCTTTGAAGAACTGCGTGTCAGCAGGTGTTGATTCTGCAGCGTCAACGTTGACATTTGATCTGGTTTACTCCATGTCACTTTAATTATGAATGGAGAGGGTCAATAAACAACATTTAGCAACTCCCTTCATATTCAAAAAGTTGATGCGATGCGGCAACTTTTTATGACTGGGAATGAAATGGAAAATTCCTGGACGTATTCACATTTCGTTGAGGTCGATTTCTTCTTCCTTTGGAATTTCGTCTCTGAGACTGGGTCTTATGCCCGTATTCGCCGTTTTCTCTGTAAAGCGAAGCTTACGTAAGCCCGCTTAAAACTTAAGCCAAGTTTAAATGTTTGTTGTATGCACCGCAAAACAATAAACGTAGCTTAGCTAAGCGCTAGAATAACTTGGCTACG
>WOGM01000996.1:0-10771 GCA_015342125.1 Leptinotarsa haldemani | reverse complement strand
TCACAAAAAGGATTTGAAGCTTTATATCTTCTATTAATTCTTTGCGAGCGCTTTCGACAGCTAGTCGTACTGTCATCCTCATGGCACTCCTGCTACTTAACTTGTTTTCCTGTCGTCTGGCTATTTATCCGTTTTGAACGTCTCAAATCAGGTACCCTTGATGAATTTACCTGTATTTGTATTGCGTCAGGTACTATTTTCTGCCGTGGATCTTCTCTAGGAGTGTGCATAGTTGTACTTAATATGTTGAACGTTATGTCTTGCTGTGTTTTGATTTGTACTTGTTCCTCGATAAGTAATTTATTACTGAGTTTCTACTTAACTGTGATGAATAGCTCGTCCAACAAATTTATTGTGTGGCGGTTCTAAAATAAATTATCACCCAACTAATATTTTCAAAAACACATTTAAATTCGAATTCTCTTACTCCAAGTGTCCACAAATATTTTTATGCTTGATGCTGCTTTCACCAAAATTTATGGCGGAATGGACATGTGGACGTTTTTATTCAGTCTTGTCCGATAAAAAAATAATAATTTACCTTCCCGACCATAGCCCAACCTGATATAGAAAGAAGGATTTAATAAACATGGGCGTAACAATAAAGTATGCACGTGAAATTAATTTATTGAAAAACATGATAACGTTCAATGTGCAACCTAAAACTTGTGGAAATATATTTGGGGTTATTGTTGAACTGTAGAGATTTGATAGATGACCATGCGAGTTTAACTCTGGTGCATTGGTGCAAACCAATGATGAACGAGTTATTACCCTTTAATGTGCAATTCTTAGCACGGGTCGAACGATACGTTGAGAAAATTGGAAATTCCACAGTTTACAATCGAACCAACTCTCACGAAGCTGTCGATTGAATGAGTGGAAAAATCACTGACGATAAACAGCCGCTATAGATCGTGGAATAATAATGTTATTTTATTATTTGGAAGGTGTTTTTTTATCGAATTGGAAAAAATAAAACAAGAACGTTTCAGTTTAAAATACTGACGGTCCTAAACCCTTTGAAATATTTGATCCCTACAGAAATGAACACAAGTACGAAATGTTATTTGTCATCGAAATTCATTTTTGAAATGCATATATGACGGTAATAATCTGAAAATACGTAAAAAAAGGGAGTAACCTAAACCATTTTTTATATTTAAGTAGATTTCATATCTGTAACATGAAAATGCTATAAAGAAAATTAAAATATGAAAAATCCGAAATAATCATAACAATTTTATTTCTATAAACAACGAAATAGCATTTTGCACAAACGTACACATACATATAAATACTGATACATTATAAACACACTTTCTGCATCTCACCCCGACATCGTAGTATATCTTCTTGGAATGTATTTCTAAAAGTCTTGGAACCATGTTATCATCATTATTCAATTATCATCACAACAATATTCCAATATCTCCTCCAAAAACTTTTATTTTAATTATTCAAACATTAACTAACGCGTTATAAATTATACAATAGGTACAACATAAAATAATACTAGTGATTTGAAGTTAGAATATACTTGTGAAAAAAAAACAGTCTATTATATGTAACAATAAAATTCAGCATGTTTTTTCCAAATGGAATATTCCTCTCTGATAACCATGAATGCATATCGGCTTTTTTAATCGATGTCGTTGACTTTTTGTCGATTTGTTAGTTCATTATGATATGGTGCTTTAGCGATCACCACAACGGCGAATCCAGAAACAAATGTTCCGACACCCATTTCTTATAATTATAATCACCTGTATTACAATTTGATTTCCATTTAATGTAAGCATCATGCACAAACCCATTTTCACCACCAAGTATTTTCAGATGTTGTCCCTTACTAAAAGGTTGTTTTAAGACCTTCCAAGGTATGATCACTTTAACCTTTTGGGTGCGTGTATGTAGCGTTAACATGTGTTTCATCTATGTATATAACTAATAGGTCGACATTCCCTATAGGTCCGCATTTTCTTCAAGAATTCTATCCACTTTTCAATCGGAATCCAAGGTCATGAATTTCTTTTCGCAAAGAATCCCTGCTACCCTGATAGTCAATGTATCGGACGATATTTTCATACTGTTCCCCAAGCGTAGGAATATGGAAATTAATAAATATGCATATGCGTAAAATTGTCAAATCAGCATCATCCGTCATTATTTTGAAAGTTTTGATGTTTTTTACTTGTTTTTTCTCACCATTTTCAATTTTTTTCATTAGCTACTGTTCTTGAACTTTCAAAGTTGAAATACAGTATTGGTTACAATTTTACCTATTTTTACCATAACTTATTACCTTCGCTACAGGAATTTTTATTCCGTCTGCCGTTACTTCCGCTTGCATAATTTCACGATGTTTTCGCTACACGAGATCCTCGATTTTAATAAGCTCTCGCCCCACTCCGCCAGCTGAAATTTACTGCGCATCCAATATTCAGAGGCAAAGCTAGATTTGCCAAGCTGTACATAAACAAACAAGCGGTACGCCAATGGTAATAGGATGGGCAGATAGATAGATTTAAGATTAAGACTGAAATAATTATAAATTTAAATAAAACTCCATAAAAGCAAGATCGGGTATCTTAGGCCTCCGAGGGCTAGAACCTACTATGATAAACGACTATATTATACCTCAAGACAAAAACCGGATTTAGTAACTTCATCATCATTTAGCTGGAATAGTCTTTTTGTTCGGTGTTCCACGCTACTCAGGAAAAACATTGTTTGGTTGGTGTAGTGTGAATAGACATTTTCATATATTAAAGATGTCTAGTAGGATTATAGACTATTCCAGGACTACTGTTAATTGATAATATTTTTGTTGTCAAATTACAATGTTGATAAATATTGCGATCTTAAAAGTCAGCGTAGATACACAAAATGATTTCATTTTTGAAATCACATGTGAGCCCAATTCGGTAATACTTTTTATCTTATTTGAGTTATCAGATGGTGATTTTCATTTTGATTTTAAAGCATCATGAAACTGTTGCAATTCTTCCAAATAATGATCATTTCGATTGAAATTCCAATTGAATTCAGAAGGTTGTTTCACTTGAATTTTTTCTAATGTGATCATACTCAGAGAATTATTCCACAAAATTTTGTTGTACTTACGAATGTATCCCCGACTATGCTATAATTCTAAAATAGTAGGAACTAAATTCTCAGAAATGACTTGACGTTTTTGCCTTAATATGTCTCTTGCAGTAGCGTACGGAAATTATACTAAACAGATGGGAAAAAATAATGATAAAATATATAAAATCACAAACTTAACAACAATGTTTTCGTTTTGATGCAATTATATTTCTGAGAATTTAGGGCCTACTATTATGGAATTACACTATACAAATTATTTCAGTATCGAACACTCTAGTATAGTTTCATTTTGAAATAAACATGAGTGTTTTCCCAATTCAAATATTTAAATTTTTAATGAAAGAGTCTAGAATGGTATATTAATATATAAGGTTTCCCATTTAAAAAATCATAATATCATATTATCTTTTCAGGGGCAGAGAAAAGCTCCAAGAGAAAAATTTATGAAAACTACACCCATTTACTATTGTAAAGTATCGACTTCACCAGGCAATAATTTATCTAGCAACATTCACTAAGGAATTCTTTGAACACTACCACCGCACATTTAGATACTCCGCTGCTATTTAACGAAATTCTACAACGCTGTGAAAATTCATAGGAAGTCCTTGGCATTTTTATCGATATGTTACAAGAAAGAATTGCAATACATCCTCGACCATATTGGAAACAACTATAATTAAGGTTTACAGAATACAGATCAGAAATACCTCGTTGCAAATTTACCCTGAGAATATCTCAAAAAATTAAATGAAAAAGCAATGTTCGCTAAGATGAAACTGTTGGAGATAATCCGAAAGTTTTCAAAAATTGATGACTTTTTCTTTGGAAATCAACTCAGATGCTTAGTTATCATTGTCATCAAAAGTTAATGACCAATCTTTTTTGTAACTGCTCATATGAAATAATTTTTACCGTTAATGTAATGGAGACACACTCCACTGCGACAGAATAGCTATAAACTAAATGACGGATAAAAATTATTAAACATTTCAAATTCTCGATATATTCATTATATTAGAATAGAACTGAATCGTTTTCATATAAATCAATAGTTCAAATAGAACAAATTCATTTCTAGCATAAAAATTCTTTCGATTTTCTGGGAACCCATCAAGAATGACTGGCTATGAATACTAAGTACTTCCCTTTAGAAAAACTTCTATTCTTTCTCGGCCTACCTGCACTCGTTGAAGGACTCTATTATCCTTTTTAATAGAATAACCCCTACTCAAGGTCTGCCTTTGTAGACAAAAAATATAGCCCGAAGGTTCTGATCAGTATCTTGAAACGTGAGGAAAAACGTCAACTTGTTCACATCTCTGAATCATTTGATTTACTTTTATCTGTTCCTCTTGGTTATTGGGACACTCCTCTGTTTATATTATTGTTTGACTCGAAACAATAAATTGTCTTTCATGCAAAGGATACAAGTTCGAGTCTCTTCGTATTTTAAAGAGAGCATAGGCGCCTTCACGTGGGAGGGTACATAGTTCGAGCTTGTTGCACCATATCTGCTGATATTTTGTGAATTATTAACATTTTTAAAATGGCCAAATGAAAACTATTTTCTGAGTGTTGGTATGAAATCAGCACAGTAGTTGCTATTGAAATCATCACCACCTAAAACTATATATGACATTTAATCGATCATTCAATATTGAAAAATTATTCATATAATTTTTTAATTCGTGCAGAAAAAACATTAAGTAACAAAAATGATTTCGTCAGTATTGAATATCATGTGTGGTGGAAAATATCCATTGTATACTCTAGTTAATTTTATGAAGAATGTGTTAATGTTGTTTTCATTGAAACTTGTAGCTTTGGACAGAGAGGGCGTGCTATTTTTTTTTGTTTTGATACCATAGTGACTCTGAGGAAAAGGAACTTTGAGACCATACATGCATTTCAAAATTCAATCTTGAACACTCGTGGATGGTCTTAGATTACCTCCCAAGTTTTTTATCTGTATATCTACTTAATTGAACTTTAGTAACATGAAAACTTTTTTTTGCGTATGAATACATTTTTTTGCCAAAACAACAACAACGCCCCGAATTTAAGAGAGGTGTTAACAAATTATAGGCTAATATTGAAGTCCGAATCTCCAACATTCACCAAAAAACATCCGGACTGAAACAAATGCATAACTTTTCTTGTCCTAGTCGACAAGATTATTCACATCTTGTAGCCCATATTCACTCTTATATAGTGTATGTAGCTAGTGTGAAGTGAGACTAGAAGTTGGATCAAAGATAACAAATTCACACTTTTTTGTTGACAATGTGGCGTTCAGAATCTCGTTTGACATTCAAACCCAAGGTGTTATAATCCCAATGTTCACCGTTCTATCAGAATTCAGTATGTTTCCAGTTCATTTACAGACTATAATTTGGTTGCTACAAGAAATTTGGAATGTGGTGAAAAATAGCAAGTAAATTTTTATATTTGACATATGTGTGTATTCAATCTCAACTGTGGTGGTTGTACCATTGAATAATTAATTTACAATATATTAATTATAATATTAAACTTATAAGTCACCTCTCGTTGGACGCTTTGATCTAACAAGAAAGGCTGAATAATTGATCTATCCGTTGTTGCTAATGCAACATTTTCATTTTGCAGATGACGTATGACGTATTACAAATACAGGGTGTTTCCTAACTACGAATAAAGAAATGGTATTAATAAAATATCATAAATATCCTAAAACCGATTTGGTTGACATTTGCTACAGTTATTTGAAGTGATAAGGCGCTTATTCAGCCTGAATAAGCGCCTTATGAATATTATGAATATTAGGTCCATTGAATTAGATTAAAATTATTAGGTCCACTGGTGTCTCAGTGTGCACCACAGCAAACACTATTGAGGGGAAAAACGCCAGTGAATTTTTTTGTAGTTTTTTATTTCTTTAATCAAGCAACTAAAAATATAAATTTTTCGTCGCTTGTGTTATCTTTATATCAGGCTTTGTTTTCGAGGAAAAAAATCACTTTTAAAAACTATCCATGGATAATATAAAATGAAAACCAAAAGTAAATAGTAAGCAATTTCGACTTTGAAGTAAATAAGCAAAATGCCCATCTTCTGATAAAATACACGACTGCAATCGATTTGTCATTAATTATCTGACACATTCAAAAATACTTGGAGTATTCCTTATGACATTGCAAATGTCAATTATTCGATTCCCGAAGTCATTCACGTACAGGAGTTTCATAAACAAGAGCCTTCAGTTGATCCCATAAATAGAAATCTTGAGGATTCATATCGGAACTGCAAGGTAGCCAATTTTGAGGTTCTACAGGTCCAATCCAGCGATCAGGATAGGTAATGTCGAGATGCCGACGAGCAAGAATACTTAAATGAACTGGAGATCCATCGTACATAAATCACATGTTGCCTCTTACAAGTACCGGCATTTCTAACAAAATGAGAAAATCATTTCGCAAAAAGTCCGTCTAGGATTCACCTGTTAATTTCGCTAGTAGAAAAAATGGGCCAATTAGGTAGTCACCAATCAAAAATGGTCATTGTGAAAGTTCATAATGGGATCTCGTGAAAAAATTTGCTTCGTCGGTAAATAAAATATTTGGTAAAAAATCATTATTGTGTAGCATCGTATGAATCAACCACCTGCAAAACATTAATCTTGGATGAAAATATCAAGGCAGTAAAGCTTGGTTTCGCTGTATGCGATATGGGTATAGGAGGTTTATTTTTAGAACTGTACCTTCATACGGTTTTTGCTCTGACTTTCAGCTGCAGTGCAATCGTCCTGATACTATTTGAAGGATCTTCTTCTATCACATCAAGTATAGCTTCTTCTAGATCAGACGTTGTTAAATTTTCTGGTCTTCCACCATCTGCATTTTTATTAAAACTCCCAGTTTCACGTAATCTTGCATGTAGCGTTCTAAATATTTTTGCACATGGAATTACTCTGTTAAGAAATCTGTCCTGGTAAATACTCTGTGCTTCTTCCGCATTTCCATTTGTTAATCCATAAATAAAGTGCACGTCAGCCATTTCAACGTTAGTAAAAATTTTCGTGATAGAATCACTGCTAATTAACAACACTTACTCTCACTGATGTGACAAAACTATCACTGTCAGCTGGTCTCCAAAGCAGGTGTTCATGATATGCAAAGTGGCTTCAATTTTTTTCCGAAAACTAAGCTAAATATGAAGAAAACACAAGCGACGAAAAAGTTCTATTTTCAGTTGATCAATCGAAAAAAAATAAAAACTAACACAAATCAGTGGCCTACTTTTTTCCCAATATTTTTGGCTGTGGGCTAAAAATAAATTTCAACCAAATCGGTGAAAAGATATTGATGATATTTTATCAATGTCGTTTTTTTAAAACTTCAACGCTCTGTATCTCAGTATCTGCAACTTCGGATATATGTTTATGAGAACTGTTTTAAACGACATAACGAATTACTCTGTGAAGTTTCGTATCGTATTTAGGAAACACCCTGTATAACATTTCTGTCACCTCATCAAAGCATTGCTTTCAACGTGACTTTCAAATACTCTACATAAGTTCTTCTACTTCCATTTGCGTATAGTTAAATATTTTTTTTGGATCAAGATGGAGTAGTAGAAAGCCAAAAACTTTGTTTCCCAAAAATTAGATGCGATAATGAGACATATTTGCATCCTAACAGCTTCAAGCTTCAACCGATGATAACTCCTGGGTTCTCTTATCTCTGAAACCTAATTTCCAATCATATATAAACTCCAATGAGATAATTCAGATGGTAAATAATCTACCACCTTGAACTTTAAACTGGCGAAACATGTAAAGTATGCTGTATACAAACGCCGGACCAGTACGACTGGTCGTCCTCTTCCGTGCTTCGGATAGAAGAGTTTATTTTGCTGATGCATTCGCATCAGATATGGGCTACTTGAGTATGCCAATTAAAGCGCGCCCGACCCACCTTCGCGTTAGATTATTCCAGTAAGATCACGTGAATGTAGGTGTTAATAAGGCTTATCTAAGGACGGTCTCGATCGTCCACGTTAGATTTAAAGTCGACTATTGGTTACCAAGGCTGATAAGTTACTTTAAACAACGAAGTTCTGATCAAAACATTACAGAGTATGGCTTTTATAATAGTTCATCATATCCTCCATTTCTCAAACTGTTGTTAAATGACCGCCCTTTTTATTATACGAAATGTTTATTTGTTGTTGAATAGTTTATTGAGATATAACTAGTTATATTCATCCATACTATCTTGTATGATATGTAGTCATTGCTACTACTAGAAACATAGCACCTTTTTCCTTTACAAAACAGTTAAAATTTGTGTTTAACAAGCGAGAGCCCTTTGGATGATGATTTGCACTTACCATATTATTGTTAAAGACAAAACATAAGCACTACAGGAAAATCCTTAAGGCGCTCTAAGAGCGGTTCCTGTATGAAGGTAGCGATTTGCGTTGGATTTGAATCGCTGAAGATGAAATTAATTTAGAGAAACGTTCTCAGGAAGTTTATTCCACATAAACGCAGTTCTCCTAATAAAAGAGTTCGTTTAAACAGTGAAGTTCTAGGTGTACTGATTTGAACCTCAAAACGATGATCAGCCACAGTCCATCGCGTATTCTGATATGTACAGCTCTTGGTGGAATCAAATGTGCCAAGTCACTTAAATACTACCGTGAAAATATCAATAAAAGGGGGACAAATCTCCAACCCTTCTTCGGTGTTCTAGACTATCAAGGTTGCAAGTGATATTCTTGTCTTCAATTAGACGGATGGCTCTTTTCTGGATGGATTCCAGCAGCTTCAGGGTATGCTTAAAAGGGGACTCCATACATGTGAACAATACTTCAAAGAAGGTCTGCTCTGGGGTTTGTACAGTTTTCTGGTTGGGAACAGTGTTCCAAGCTTTTGGGAAGCATCCTCAATTTCAGCGACATAATTGTGCCATGACATATTGAAGTCCATTTTAACCCCCAAAGAAAGCGGAAATGTCTGGACGAGGAAGCAGAGTTTCCCATTCAGGTACAACCGGATAGGAAGCGACCCATAAACTAGAAAAGTTCGTGTGCGACGCCTCGAATGAAAATAAGGTTTATGCTTCGTCTGCAACATAATGAAACGTTGCGGACCAAAAGAAGTGTCCACCTGTGTGCAGTCAGCCTAAGCTGAAGTGAAACATCTCTTCCTTTTTGATTATATAAACAGGTCGAGGCACCGACCCTCGTATTTATTTAATCGTCTTTTACCCGCTGCTGATGCGACTCGAGCTGTTAATTGTGTGGGGTTTTTGAAAATACTGTCGTAACTTTTTATGGTGGCATAAAAGCTAAATCCAGACTACATTATCAGGTGTGTCGTGGAACAGTTGGCCAGATAAACAAAATAATCAACACGTTCGCTAGATGCTCGCAAGATTCATCTGTTCGAATGCCACGAACGTAGCATAAAACACATACCGAGTTCGTATTTAAATCAGCAATGTTCGCGCCCCGTGAGCCAGTGTGGGTCGCTTTAATGCAGTTGTTTTTGAACAAAGAGCACGAATCTTTCATAGGCCGGTCAACAGGCATATATTATTGAAAATCTTCATTCTGTTTTTTTTTAAATAATCGTGTAAAGAAAAGTGGGATGATATGTGATCTTGAATTTGCCTCGATCACTTTTTCTGACAGTCAAAAGTCTCAAATTCAAAAAATTAATGGCGCCATAACTACTCTTGTTGACAAATACATCAATACCAGCTTTCGAATCAATTTCTGCAATAGAACTTAAATCAAATATTAATGCGGTACTCATCAGCAACTGTTTGCCAGAGCGAATGGTCTGGTTCTTTCAGGTTAGTGAATTAATTCTCAATCATACCGTTTGTTTGAAGATGATTGACAATGTTTCATGATGAATTTCATAGGGGCGGACTTCCATTGTCTGCTTTATGTAAAATGATTTGAAATCCCTGAAAGAACTAAAAAGAATAATTCAAAATAGAATAGCTGAAAATAACAATTGAAATTTGCATCAACCTGTACCAAAACAGTGTAAAAGTTTCTTAAATAAACTAGTTATGTTTTACTATTAGTGAAATCAAAAATCACAGAAAGAGCATGGAGTTTTTGAGCGTCCCTGTATATGATTTCTATAAGGAAAGATCACCAGATGATCTTTATTGTCACTCATCTTTGCGATACTACTACTACTACTATACTTACTTGAAAATGTTCTTCATCTTCTTATCAAATGTCATGAAGCAGTGACTATAATGGAATCAAGTGAAGAGATTATTCATTTATTTATTTATTGAGAAATACTGGTTTTCATATGAGGGTTTATTATCTGAACTATAAAATATGTCTTGCCAGATGGCTTTCGCAAGGATCCATATTATCTGCAAATCATTTTCTATTGCACATGAACCATGAGAAAACCAGGAATCCAAATTAATGCTTTACTTCCATGAATTTATTGATAAGAAAAACCATAATGACGGGGTACCATGAGAAAACCAGGAATCCAAATTAATGCTTTACTTCCATGAATTTATTGATAAGAAAAACCATAATTGAATAGAACTGGCCGATACTTGATGAAAATCCATATTAAAAAACTAATCAATAAAGTTTATTGTATGATTTTCACTATAAAGGTTTTACTAAA
>WOGM01000995.1:0-10784 GCA_015342125.1 Leptinotarsa haldemani | reverse complement strand
GGGGATTTTTAATTGTGGAGTATCATTGACTTTAGGTCGATGATGGTCACTATCTTGCACTGATGAGTGGCTAATAAGCCCGAAACCGGCCTGCAAGTGTGCCCGTGCCAGAATTGAAGGTCGACTCTTTCAGTTGTATTGCCAATTGCATATGCAGGAAATTTTCTGTGAAGATTCCTGAACTGACGCCTGTCGGATGTAATCCAACGCCCTTCGTGGTATTAGCCAGGGGAATAGTTGTTTTCTAATAGGCGTCAGTCCATTAAACCTATTGTGTAGGTATAACGAGAGTGGCGTGAACGTTTGAAGTTCATTTGCTTCATTTGTTTACTGCCAGTCTTCAGGCATAGCCCACTGACTAATAAGAAAGTTGAGACGTATTACTTTATGATAGATTTTTATGAGAACAGGTTCACTAGAATGATCCGCAGAACCGTAGCACACAAGACGAAGTACTTTGAGAAAAACAACAAAACTACTATATAGAATCTCGTAAATTCCAATTCAGATCGATTTGCATGCAAACCTATCACCTGAACAACCTTCTCTGGAAAGAGGGTTCGCCAAGAGCAGCCGCAAGACATAAAAATTACATTGAGATTTCATGTAACATAAATTCGATCGCGGATCGCAATTTGAATTTTCTCTCAGGATATATAGTGAGATTTATAATCTCTCGAGTACATCAGCTATGCAGGGAAGGTGACGGTTTATGTCAAGTTCGGAAAAATCAGAATACATAACAGTACACAGAAAGTGATGGTTCATATCACAAGTTGGGAGAAACGGCAAAGTTCTTAATTTGAAATGATAGTCAACTGCATTTGGTGTTATGGATATACGATATTCTAAATTTTCAAATGAGAGAAACATGTGACATGACTTTTTTCAATTTTGTGATTTGAATTATATTTTTTCTTGTGAACGAATCACTTCCCAATTATTAACTTTCAAAAAATACAATATTTTTACTTGGATTGCAGACCAAGAGTGTGTCCAATATTGTGATGGATTTTTCAAAAATTAAAATTGACTAGATATCTAGATATTTCTTATTTTGACTGACGTTATAAATTCTATGAATAAAAGTATTTGAAAATGTATTCACAATATATTGATCTTAGAAGAGATATTTTTGAAACTTGAAGAAGATTAAGATGAAGACCATTCAATGACTGTTTTTAAGAAGTATAGAACTTTAAAATGAAATAAGATGGCCAATGAAGACGAATATTTGCTGTATAATAAAAAAAATCATACCAATAACGTTTGGAGATAATTTATACAGCATATGGCATAATCTCGAAGGATATTTCTCAAATAAATGTGGACGAACATTGGTAATAACAAGGCAATTATTCTCTATCACTTATCAATTGTTTCGCGCTCATTGGCATAGACTAATGACTCGAACCAGAACATAATTTGAATATGTCAATTACAAAATTTTGGAGGCCAATTCACAAGTCCATTACAGAATATCATGCGTTCCTGAAGTTTCCTCTGGATGAATCCTCAATAAATAAATCTCATATCCTCAAATATTTGAAAGGCTTTAACATCTTGAGCGATCATCAATATGGCTTTCGGAAACAAACATCAACAGGCGACCATTTATCGTATGTCACCCATGTAGAATCAAGAGCTGTTGCGCTTGATTTTTCTGAGGTCTTTGACCGTGAGTGGCATGAGGATTTGCTGGCCAAACTTTGATGCTATGGCTTGTCGGGTCATTTCTATGAATGGCTCTTTAGCTTCCTGAAAGAACGTTCCCTGCAAATAGCTGTCGATTGATATCTCTCGAATACTTCCACCATCAACGCTGGTGTTCCCCAGGGATCCATATTGTCTCCAACTCTCTTTTTATGGTATATCAACGACTTATTGAAAAAAAAAAGAATCCAATATATTGCTTTGCTGACGACAGCACACTTGTCTGTCCACATTCCATTGGGATTCCAGGACATCGGCTACGGAGGCAGGCATCTGCACCAGTAGCAGGAGGTTGCATATCTTAATGAAGATCTAGAAGTAATTTCGAATTGGGGTGAAAGTAAACAAGTTCAATTCAATGCCACAAAAACCCAGGCATCGGTTTTCTCCAAGAAGATAAATGTCTCACAACCGGATATAATGATGTCAGGTCAGACAATTCAGCTTTCTGCTTCTATTAGTTTGTCTTGACACCATTATGTCACTGAAATTGCAAAGGCTGCTTCTCAAAAGCTTGGAACACTCTCCCGAACCAGAAAACTGCACACTCCTCATAAACTTTTCATGCTTCATAAAGCTCAGATCAGATTGGAGTACTTTTCTCATGAATGGAGCTCTGCTCCCAAACATACCCAGAAGTTGCGAACATCACGTGCAACCTTGATAGCCTGGAACATCGAAGAAAGGAGATTTGTCACTCTTCTACATATACTTTCACGAGAAGTGTTCAAGTGACTTGGCACATTTGATTTCACCAACGTTAGTACATATCAGAAATGCGCTACAGACTGTGGCTGCTCATCGTTTTGAGGTTCAACTGAGTACACCTCGAACTTCACTGTTTAAGAACTCTTTCATCTGGAGAACTGCGTTTATGTGGAATTAACTTTTTGAGAACGTTTTTCCAAATGGATTTGATCTTTGGCGCTTCTAATCCAGTGTGAATCGCTACTTACGCGCAGGCACCGCTCTGGGAGCGGTGTTTGTGTAGTGTTTGTGCCCCATCTTGAGAAAATTGATTATTGTTTGCGATGGACGACAGGTTGCACCATCTTGATCATCATCAATAATGCTTAATTGTGGAACAAGAAAGTCGGTTATATATTTTATGGTACTCCATCATACCATGAAGTATTCCAATCCTTCACGTTTTCTGATGAGTAGCATTTCAAGAATGGTCTGGAACTTCCATCACTCCAAATGAAGCAATCTTACTCATTCACTAGCCACTTCGACAAAAAAGTGCCTTATCAATGAACAACATTTTCTGGTGAAACCCAGAATTGCATCTGATGACATTCACCAAATGTTTGACGCATGCGATGGTCCAGTGATTTCAATTTTTGAAAGAGCTTTATGAAAGCAGAATCTCACCTCAACATTTTCCACAATGTGAATAGCCACAGATCTAACTTTCGTTTAATGCGTAGTAATGAATATTAATGAATATTACAGGATTTTCATCTCAAGACCAAACTATTATTTTCAACACCTCGACACGTGTGTCAAACACCAAGTGATCATCTTCCAGAGGAAAATTGAGATGAACATCTTTGAAGGAAGATTAAACTGATCTTCCTTTCGAAAATGATCACTTGGCGATTGCAACACATGTCGAGGTGTGAAAAATAACTGTCCGATGTTGGGATAAAAGTCCAGTAATATACAGATCTGATTTTTGTGCATAATGGCGAATCCATTACTTCGGTTCTTTCTCAAGATTACGCTTCACAGCAGCAACAACATTTTTGGTTGGTCTAGGGATTAGTATGGTTGAGTAAAGTATGCGTGGTATGAGAACGATCCATCGTTATTCAAATAAGTTGCTTCAATATCTAATTGCGACTCGTCAATAAAACAAGTGAAGTTTAGTTCACACGGTTGAGAATAAAGGTTTTCTTTATGTCATGAAGTGGTTGTTAATACTCTCCCTATTCGAATAGAGTTGAATTGGAAATAACTTTCACAAACTTTGGGGTTGCGTTCAGCTATATCTATAAAACTGCACTCATTCGGCTGTCAATGGGTAAGTTAGATTATAAGGATATGATGATTTCATTTTCAGTCACGAACTATCTGAACATTTTGTGAATGTAATTTGTAGACAATTCTGTATCTAGTGGATTATAGGAAAAATATAGTGACTTGTTCGATGATAATTCAACAGATGAAATTCAATAATTTGACAAGTACGACAATGATATAAGTAAGGTTAGAAGCAACAAAATTATGCGATGAATCCTTCAAACGATTTTCACACATTCTGAGACCTCTGGAAAGTTTATTTAGAAAAAAAGAATAGCGGTTATTGCAGATATTGGAAGAAGTAGATAGTGAATAGTAGAATTTTTAGAATTCACAAAGATTACTGTATCTTTTGGAATAGATTTCAGGACAATCGATTTTTTTGTGTTCTTCACTCTGCATATGAAGTTTGATGATGTGATATAAAAACCGTGTTAAGAATCACACGTCAAAAGGTAAGACCTCATTAGTTCTTAGCTCAAACAAGTTTCTCGACTGAGAGTTGTCGTTCGTAAAGGGGCAACAGCTGATTAACGAAAAAGCAGATTTGAAACAGCAGTTTTTCACTCTTCTTGAATTCAATCACGAGCGAGTATTGATCAGATATATTGGGCCCTACAGATTCAACTTGGTTTAGTTCAAAAATAAACTATGAAAGTGTGTATTTCGTCAACTGAAATCATTCTGTGGAGTAACGAATATAGGTATATTAATTACAATCATGTAGTCATGGAACCTTGGTGGTCTGAGGGTATCTGAAAAAATGCATATTTGTAATATTTCATGATTTGAGAATACGATGAAATGATAATAAGATATCATAATTGCAGAATGGACTTGATACTAAATCGCATTTTTTTATACCTGAATGAAAATCATTAGAGCCACTTTTGTAAATATGTCAGATATACATTGATCACCCTTTGTTAACAATGGAAGAATAAAGAATATTTTACATCAAAACTGGACAACATTATAACCAATATACTTACTAGAGTCAATCTGACGAAAAAAAAAAAATAATGGCTGAAAAATTACCCGATGGATGAAACTTGGTGAGTCGTTAGAGAATGACGGAAGAACGCTCACCTAGCGATGGTCACCTGCAACTTGGGACGGTTTTTGAAAAAACTCAAGAATATTTTGAAATGCATTTTCCCCGATAACTATGCATTTTACAGAAAAATGTATTCTACAAAAAATGTAGAGGGCATCGTTATCTACAATTACTGTTTTTGATGCTATGTTGTACAACAAAAAATGTTATTTCACTTTTTTGTCCTGAAATTTTCTTTTTTCAGCTACGATCCAAATGAAAAATTGTTCCTTTCAATTTTATGAACAACTTTTATTTTAAATGTTTATCATACAACCTATCGTTTCAGAGCTGCAGCTTATTAAAGTGAAAATTTCACTATTACGCTTTCACAAAGTATGAGGACAGCCACTGAGCAGATAACAGATGTATTTTTATTCCTTTAAAAAAGAAGGTAATGCTCTATATTGTTTATAACATATAACTAGTGAAAATTACTATCAATATCAGACCTTTATGGATACCTTTTCATTAATTTTTTATATAAACTGTTCCATTGAGCAGAATGATTACTTGTAAAATGAGTTGTAAAATATTTGTGAAGGTATTTTTATTCTGATACGCAAAAAAAATTAGTACTCAATTGGAAACAGTTGAAAATTATAACGATTTTATTAATTTTTTGCGAAATTTGAATTAGGTAGATAAATTAATTAAAATGATGCCATATAATTCATTGCTGAATACACTAATATTTCTTTTATAATGTTTATGTTTTCATTTCAAAACAATTGAGTAAAACTGAGATTTCACTCGATTACAATATAAAGCAATTTTTCAAGTGTTCCAAAAACCATTAGCAGCAGGAAATGGGTTACGCTGACACCTATGCTAGTTAGTTTTGTTGAAGGAGTGATACTTCCGCTCGATTTGTTGATCTTCCGATCATTTTGTTGATTATTGTTTTTATTCGAAGATGATCTTGAAGGAAAGTATACTACTTGGGAGAGAAAGTCCAGCTCATCATCATCAAAAAAAATCATTATTCTCTACCTCAATGACTCGCATGTTACTGCAATCTTCTCCGCTGCAATGTTTGCATAAAACTGAGCGGGGGACACCTGCATTTCTGCATTCACATTGGGAACGGCAACCGCTTACTGAATACGAGCAACTGATAAAATTTATCATTGTGGGTGATGCTGGGTCCAGTAATGTCGTGATTGGTTTCAGTCTTTGAAGCTGACATCTCTTCAATCCCCAATCCTAAGGATCTAAAACATTTTGTAACCATGTTTGCACTTGGAGGTAAACTCTCCGACTATGAAAATTTGCTGCATCAGGCGATGATGGGAGAGAGCATAAATTGAATTTTGTTTTTGCTGTAGATTGTGAAAACTTTTTGAAGCGAGTTTTAGCCAGAGTGACTGAATCGGCCCTTTTGTTCAAACAATGCCAACGTTGCCGGAGAAAGTGACATTAGGACCGACAAACTAACCGTTAGCATGCAGCGCTATATTATACTATATCTTTGAAACGGTAAATTATGAAAAAAAGTTGAAACAAAAGTTGAAATAAAAGTTGTTTATAAAATTAAAAATACCAGTTTTTCCTTCAGGATCGCAGCTGAAAAATGAAAATTTCAAGTAAAAAAAGTGGAAAAACACTTTTTTTGGAACTTCAGCGCCACCTACTGCGCACATTTTTTGTTGTCCAACATAGCATCAATGACATTAGTTGTAGATAACGATGTCCTTTAGATTTTTTTTTGTTTGTTTGTTCTGAATAAATTTTTTTGTAAAATGCATAGTTTTTGAGGAAAATGCATTTCAAAATATTTTTGAGTTTTTTCAAAAACCGTCAGACGTTGCAGGTGGCCATCTCTAGATAAGCTTTCTTTCATCATTCTCTAACGACTGTCTATGTTTCATCCATCGGGTAATTTTTCAGTCATTATTTGACAGATTGATTATACTTTTGATTGTGTCTATGAATTCATGACTACCTACATATCATTTGGTGTAGAATAATTCATGAAAGTCATATATCTCCTAAACTGCTTTCTCCGATATATTGGTGGAAAATATATTGAATGAAATGAGAATACTACTAAAGCATTTCTTCGAAAATACTTTTACAAATGAATTAGTTAATTTGGGTTATCATAATATTGAGTCAATAGGATAGTAGGTATCCTGAGGTTCATTTAATTCTTCTAGGAAATACAATTATTCAATCAAATGCATCAAATGCAACTCAAAAATAAACCCAAACTCTGAGGAGCCTATGATCAGACATTTCAACGCAAAAAGCAGAGATAGAATCATGGAAAGCTACTGACAAAGTTATTGTTTTCCCGCCTGCAAAGTAGGCGGATCCAGAGATGTTACGAATATATGTCTCATGAATTGATGTATTGAAGTTATTTCATGCAATAATTTGAAATCAGTCCTTAACCATATCATTATAGAGCACATGATGATTTTGCAAAAAATCGAAATAAATATTTTCAAAATTCCAGTTGCGTAAAATATTCAAAGTATATCTTATCATATATCATCACTAACAATTTTATCTGATATATTTTAGAACATATCACTTTTGAAAATTTTAAATTTTGTATTTTACATTTTATACACTTTATCGTAAAGGTCTGTACATCGACTATCTAGTTCGAACACGGGTTAAAACCGAATCTACATCGTCCCACCGAGAGACATGACGTCAGACTAAATCCACTGCCGACTTTCTCGCGCTAGATTCTGCTATGTACATGACAGAGCCGTCTGGTGGCCCGATGCGCAACTAAAAGTAGATCAATGGGGGTACGAAGCCGGGTTCTCCTGGAGCGGCAAACCGGAAAACAAAACGGGATCAGGATAAGACAGTTGTGACATATGTGACGGGCTGCTTGTCGAACAAGCTATTGTTTATGCAATAGTTGAATGAAATCATAAATCTGAAAGGGGTGATGTACATAGTGTTGGATCATTTCAAACTTTATGACATGTCGGACATAAATTTTTTTAATCAATGAAGACATTTTTTCAATAGATAATTCATTTGTTTTTTTATTGTCCGTAAGAAATGAATGAATCATATTTCTATACTTCTTGCAAATGCATTTCTGACAGTTATTGAATGGAAAATTAACATATTCTAATTGAGGCTCCAAAAGCGACCAGTTGCAAAGTCATGATTCGACATCGACCGGCGAATTGGTGTTATAATTTGGAGAAATATTGGGCGTCTGATATTTGATATTATTGTCGAATCGCATATGCTAAAATAAAGGAATTGCAAGATATGGAATATTGATCGAAAAAAGAGTTTATTGTAACCTTTTTCGATGACATTTGAATTGTTCTCAACTCATGCGGTCTTCTTTCATTCGTTATTAAGTCTTCGTTCACTACCACAAAATTCAGACTTTTTTCTGATATGCATAGCATGAATGTATTCCAAAAAAAAAAAAATGAGAAAAACCAATCATTCATAATATTCTATTATATTTCGCTACTTATTTTGAACACTAAGAAAATTAGTTCAAAAATGTCTTTTTATGTTATTTCAACTGAAAAGTCATTTTTATATGTGTAATTCAATTAATTAAATACTTAATTAAATATACTATGGCGACGACAAAAGGTTGGTGTTATAATTTGGAGAAAGAACATGTGATTTGATATTTAGTATTATGGTGGATTCGCAAGTGCTTCCATTTCAGGCCAAGTGGCCTGAGCTCCGGAGCCAAGAGCTCCGTTAGTTAATTTAGACTTTTGACCAGTTCTCACTGAAAAATAATAATAGAAAATTTCACTAGAATCTGAACAGAATGTACAAGCTATGTACACTACTTTTGCTTTATTGACAAAACATGAGTTAATGTTAATAACCTCATAGAATTATTATAAAAGTAATTGTCAATATTCAAAATTACAGCCAATTGAATAAATACATACTATGATATCTATTAGAGGAAAATTTGCGAGGCTATAGTGTTTCAACTACTCTTCAAGCAATCCTAGTGAAAGTAATTATGGAATAGATTCCAAATTACGTTTTTCATACTACTTGGCATACAATTTTCATTCCATTTGGAATTATATCTATTGATTCAGTTCAGGCACTTTCACTCCTGAAATTGATCTATCTACTATCTTCAGAAAACTTGGAAACTTCGGAATAGACTTGTACTTAACTTTATACAGGAAAATTCAAATTCGCTTCACTCTTGGAATATCCTAAACTACAGCAGATACTTCGAAGGTTACTTTGGTGTTGAGTTGCGTTTTTCTGGGTTTAATGAAATAGTTTTTTGAAACTTGAAAAATTTCGAGTATTTCCGGAAAAATCCGAATAAAACTGAAAATCGGATTTTTTTGTTTTTTTCTAGCATTATTTGACATGTCTCAATACAAAGAACACATTTTCATTGATACTTTTTTTCAGCTACACGTATTCATGTTCAGATATACTATTCGACGTTTCATCTTCTGACAATCATCATCAACTTTTTTTCTATCAAGGGCGTCATATTGATTTTTGATACAGATACATTCTGATTTCATTGATGTACGGTGCGTTTCAAAAACCAAGAATAAAATCGTAAGCGTATTGAAAATTTACAAAAAGTATTACAAGAGTGTTCGAATTGATGGTCTTTCTCATGAATACATAAGCAAGCTCATTGTCTCAATTCAAGAACAGCCCTATCAACATCCCTTTTTCTGATAGACCTGAATTGCGTGATGGTATTTCCTCTAAGATCACTCACAGTGTCATATTCTTGCTCTTCATAGATTCTGTTCTTTGAAGTGCCCCACAAAAAAGCATCCAAAACTGTAAGGTCTAGTGACTTTGCCGGCCACCTCACTGGTACAGAATTTTCTAACCACCTATTAGAATATCTTGGGTGTAAATATTGCAAACTGCTCTCTTATTGTGTGGAGGATACTCGTTATGATGAAATCAGCAGCTGTAATGATTACCAACGGGAAATGTATCCATAATTCTTCGAATTCGTTTTTTGCGAACCGAAGATAGTTTTGCCCGTTCAAAGTATTAGTAAAGAAATGAGGTCGTTATAAATTCCAGCCCATACATTCAAACGAAACCAAACTTGGGGTATGACTTCTCTGCGGTGTCGTGGATTATTACCACTTTCAAAGTGGTCAATGTGGTCTATTAAAACACTACATGGGCGGAAGGACTTCGGTCGATAGCCAGTTGAACAAAATTGTAATTTTGTTCAATAAATTACAATTATTATTAAAACACTACGGTTCGAAAAAGTACTTCCTTCAGTCCGAATAATATTTTTAAGAAGTTTGTAGGGTCTACCCTGTTCGAGAGCCAGTTACAAAATTCCATCATTCTGTAAGGACCACTTGGGTGTATTTTTTGTGAAATATTTATCTTAAATCATTTCGAACCATTTTTTGTAAATTTCCTCCAAACGCTCGTCTGTGTGTGGGACATTCATTTCTACTGAGACTTGATGCGTTGATTTGAAAGGATCTGCATTTTTCAAAACAGTACCAAAAATAATCATACTTACTCGGTCAAGTGTTTGTTCAAAACTCCGAATAATCCTGAAGAAAGGTTGATTGGGTAACAGGATCAATTCTGCTTGAAAAAACAATTGCTGTTTTGTCGACGTTTGGAATTCGATTAAATTCTTCAGACCTTTCTTTGGAGAAATTATTGGATCACTGAACTAGTTAAGATTCCGAATAATGTTCAATCCGGCTATTGTATTTCAGGATATATTCCAAAATAAATTTGGGATGTTTTCGTACTATCCCTATCAAATTTATAATAAAGTCTCAACATATCTCGTTTTGTTTTCATTTGAGAATGAGAACATTGAAGTATTTGTGCAAAATTATGATGGTGTCAACACCTTAGTCCGGCCGTACACGGACCACAGATTTGTAATTGAGGCAACCACAACTTTCTGGCCACGTTGACTGCACTTCGCGGTTGACCCAACCACATTTTTGTGGTC